>JAUMHQ010000083.1:6252507-6269842 GCA_032361165.1 Enteromius paludinosus
TAAGCTACACACCTTCTATGTACATATCAGAGAACAATTTAAAATATTCTCTCAATGCATTCTATGGCACCTTTAAAAGAGATCTCTTATGCTCACCAAGGCTCAAAAATAAAGTAGGAACACACACACTAATATAATGCTTTTAACTGTATCTTTGAGTAAAATGTATTCCTGTAATATTAAAGCTCAATTTCCGGCAGTCGACACTGTCACATGATGCTTGAGAAATCATCAATCAAATGCTCTTGGACACCTTCTGGCTAAGAAAACTGATGACTTTGGGGACAACTATGTAGTGTTTTTTTTTTTTTTTTTTTTTTGCATGGCTAATGTGGATAACTGTTTGCATCTGTGTGTGTGTGTGTGTGTGTTTAGGACCAGAAACAGACGGAGTCCATACAGATGTTACAGAGCCAGCTGGAGGATGCCACTAGGATCATGCTGAACCTGTCTGCCACTGTTGATCAGCTACAGCGAGAGGTCTACAAACATGCATTTCCCTTCTCGTTCCTGGCCCGTCTCAATGTTCGGCCCACCCGGTAATGCATATCCATATTTAACGGCTGTTGTTTACTGTGTTGTAGGTGTCTGACAGACAGAGTTACCTGGTGCTGTCTCTGATCCTGTGTCTGACGCTGGGTCTGCTGCTCTGTATGCAGTGCTGCAGGAGCTCGCCCAATCACAACACCAGCTCAACCATTCCCATGAGCAACCACTACCCCAGCCCTAAGAGGTACAACACACACACACAATATCTGCAAAATTCATAACGCAATACACAGTGCGTTCTCAGTGTTGCAGCAAGGAGCCCTGCAATCAGTTTTCTGATCCCTGGGTTTAAGACTGATTTATGAGTCTTTTTGATGAGCAAGCTAGTTAAAGTTATGTGAACCGTTGACGAGTTTATAGCTGGAAGCACATATCCGGTTTAACAGCACAGGAGTTGGAAGTTAACCCTTTGTGACAATAGTGCAAGCGCATACACTACAATTCAAAGTTTTCGAATCTATTCATCAATCAGGAATTCTGGGAAAAACTGTTTGTATGTATTCATTTAAAATGTATAAAAAAAAAAACGGTATTAATTTTCCAGTTTTGTGTTTGATGGTTAATGTACGTTACTCACATCTATATTTGGACACTTGCGGAGAAAGCATTTAGCGTTAATGTCTCTTTCTCGTTCTCAGGTGTTTTTCCTCATATGATGATATGAGTTTGAAACGGAGAGTTTCTTGTCCTCTCGTTCGTTCAAAGTCATTTCAGCTGCCCACGTCAGAAGGTAAGAGTCACCTTTGACACTGAGGAGAGCTTTAATGCCGGTGCTCTCTCGGTTTCTTTCTCTCTTTCTCTAACTCCTCCCCTTTTCTCATGTAATTCACATTGTTTCAGTCTGCTCTGGTTCTTAACATCCCGTCTCTTTTGCAGCTCACCACTCAGATAATGCAGACTAACGTCACACCTTCCCACTTAACACGTGGCTTACGTTGTGTGCTTTCATTTTGGCTGCTGCTCTCAGGAGAATCACGCCTTTTGTATTAAATACCACAGTTTGATCTAGTTTTGGATCCAGCTGTCACTAGTTCCAAAGTGTCTGGCGATAATTCGATATCAGGGTGACCTATACTGGAGCAAAGTTTGTAATTGAACGAGTCTTGCCTCGTGTTTGGCACAACCAGAGTCCGCTGATCCGATATGAGACGTATTAAGCAAAAAACACTTACTTTTCAAGCCAAAAACTACAATTAAAATTTGTTATAAAATAAGCTACTTTGTGATTCTAAAAGTAAATAAATAATTGACACCGTCAGCATATTTAGACATATGTAACACACTATAATAAAGTTAATATGTCAATTTTATTTAAATGTAATGTGCAAAAACATGTGAATGTAACAGTAAATACATTACACGGTATACATATCTAATATTTTTCATGCATTTTTAAAATGAATGTAATTTTGAATGTAACTGAACCTTCTTCACTTCTTTAAAACGCCAGATCCTTCCTGTGCTGCTTGTTCCATTTTTTTTCCTGCTGTTTTTTTTCCTATCACATTTTGCTGCAGCATTGTGTGTGTGTGTGTGTGTGTGGGGAGTGTGTGAGCTCATCACTTGTTTGTGTTCATAAGGCAGAGGTTGGGTATTTTTAGCACATGATGCTTTTGGCTGGCACATGTTGGACATTTGCAAGTAGTAGGAAAAACGTGGTGCATTTAATGGATTAAGTATTGCGCAAACAGATATCCAAATCAAACTTGACATTCAAATGCATGCAAATGACAGCATTATGCTCACAACTGATGCTGCAGCCATGGTTACCACGTGCAGTTTTTGTTGGCAATGAAAAAAGGACCCCACAAGGCGGATTACAATTGAATAACCGTTGCAGAAGAGCTGCGTCACTAACTGTGCTGCTACTTGCAAGTGCTTTCATGCTTGTGTTATTGTTTGCCATACCATTCCGTTAACCTGCCCCCTCTCTCCCCTCTTTAGTAGGTCCTGATGACTTGTACATTGTAGAACCTCTAAGGTTTTCTCCAGAGAAAAAGGTATGGAGTTTGTTGCGGCCGCTGTGTGTTCATGACAGTAGTGGGACTGATGTAGGCTTTCAAAACCACTCACTGCTCGTTTAGCAGCTTTAGATTGTCAGTCTGTAAAAACCGTATTAACTCCGTAAATGCTTGATTAGTAAATGTAAAGAGCAGTGAGTGTTTTGGGATGCAGCTAGTCTGTCTGACAGGCCGTGAAGTTAACCGTTTCTCTGCTGACTGAGGATTCAGATCCCATTTATAGGGTTTTTTTTTACTTTAAATTTTTCATTTTAGTTCAGTTTTTTTTTTGTATATATATATTTCAGTTTCTTGTCAAAGCAGTATTTACCACTTTTAAGTTTTAGTTTTTATTTTATATTATTTTGCATGATAATATATATATATATTTTTTTTATTCCTAAAAAAAATATAATTATTCCTTATTATTTGGGGTCACTTGGCCAAATAATCTCTGTGCAATCGAGCAATTGACCGTGATGAAAAAGAGAACAAATTGTGTTGCAATGACTGGATGTAGATTTTCATGTCTGTCTGAACCCAAGCATTCACAGATGCTCATTCAAATGCTCCAGACGTTTATGTTGATGTGAACGGGCCTCAACTTCTGCACAAATGATCCCTTGTGTTCTCTGCCCTCATCACATGATTCTATTGTTTTAGCATTTCTTAGCGTCTGATAAAATGTGTATATACTCACTCAGCACAAAGACTGTTAGCCTGGCCTTGGGTGTTTAAATACCTCTCAGAGCGCATCATTTAGACATTCAATCGTTTCCCCCTGTTTGTGTCTTTCAGAAGAAACGCTGCAAGACAAAAGGAGGGGACCGTGTGGAGACGCTCCGGGCCTGCGTCCCCTCAGCGACGGGTGTTAACGCTGAGCCCAGATGCAACGGAGAAGCTTCATCATCATCTCCTTTTCAATTCCTGCCTTCAGCGTGCAACGGCTACGCATCCACCTGCTCGTCCAGGGACTGTGCGTCAGAGGGCAGCTCCGAGAGCTCTGCTTCGACACTGTCCGAGGAGTCCTTCGGCAGCGCCCCCTCCATGAACGGACACGACCCCACCATGTGCAACGGCGAGCACCCCCCGGCCAAGAGCAAGATGGAGAAGAGGTCACTGAAGCGCCGCAAGTCCAAGAACTCTGAGCAGCCGGAGACCCGGCGCGTGGGAGACATACTGCCACTTCCTGTGACCGTCATGCCCACGCTGGAGGAGCTCATGAAGGGAAAGGCGGACCTGGGCGTGGCCACATTTGGAAGGACAGCTGTAACCGGACGAGTTTGAGTTTTCACGCCGCCATCTTTCTTTTTCTTATTCCACCGTTTCGAGATTCTAGTGCTCCACTACATCCTGGTTCTCTGAACTTTGGTTATGTGCCTTTTTTTACCCATTCAGGATTGTTTTTCGTTACTCCCCTTAAGTTTTTTTTTTTAATACTTCTGGGAAAGTTCTGACTAATAAACATTGGCAGGTATGAGTAAGACTTGTTTTGATGTCGTAGACCACCGTGAGGAGGAGTTAAGCCGATTCCAGACGGAAGACCCACAACATTCAACGTGTTTCTTTACACTAACATGACCCTCAGGTCTCCATTTCTTCTTTCACTGTCCCTTTAACGCTCTCGCTCGCTCTTTTTTTTTTTTTTTTTTTTTTGTTCTTCCTCGTTGGAGGATATGTAATTGTTGTACATGCAGTCATTGTCTGTGGTTGGTTTGTGGGACCAGTGATGTCACACAGCACAGGGCTTCGGTCCAGTGAACAAAGCTGAATGAAGAGCAGATCCAGTCCATGTAAAATTAAGTTTTTTTTTTTCTTCTGTACTATTCAAATCATGATCTAGTTTGACCAATGAGTCCAGGCTGGGCCTGAACACACACACACATTCATATATCAACATAACGCACCCTCAAGCATGTTTACAGCTCATTTTCTACATGTTCAATAGAGCCGTCATAAAAAAAAGACACATTTTTTACACGCTTTATATGTACACAGGGAGATTGTAGGGGACATTCTGTTATTCTAGTGGTAATTATTTATGTATTTATTTATTTAAATGTGACCCAGGCTCTATGAGATCACGGTCATGTGATATATGAGATACAGTGGCCCCTCCGACTTCCATGTTAGAGATTTATTGCAGATACACAAATGGTACGGACAACACATTCTTGTTCTGTGGATTTGAGAAAGCTGGATTCCTCTTTTGACTGCTTAAACTTTATTTCTAAATCAAACGAAGCATCAGATAAATCCGTGCTAATGCTCATGATGTTGTGCATCTGATCGGCCATCGTGATTTTTAGCTCTTCTTCGCTGGATCTGTTCAGACAAGCTTTGGTTTACTGGATTCGAGGTGAACTGTAAACACGGCCGAGCTCTCGTTGTGCAAATATTATGCATGAGTCCAGCAAAGCAACCGTCTGGTCTGTCCTACCTGTCATGTACGTGTAAAAAATTATGTGTGTGTGTGTGTCCAGCATCTTCTCTTCACACACTCCATGTCCCTCTTAACTCACTTTCTATGTGTATGTGCGTGTGTGTGTTTGCTGCTTTCTTAGTTGTTTTTAATGCATCCAAGAGACCATCTCCGTGAAGTTTCTCTGTCAGATCTGTGTGTTGTGTTAAGATTGTGTTTTCTTTGGCACAGACGATCCCATCATTGACCTTTAATCAGACTGTGGGGTTTAGAAAATGTGAACTCGCATCACGATTTCAAAAGAAAAAGGGAAAGATTGGGATGCGACGGACCATCTCTGTGATTTCCATGTTTCACTTTAAAATGTTTCACTACCTTTCTCCTTTTTGAACGGTGACTGATATGAGTTTGTGGATGTTTTCTCATCGGTGTGTATGTTGATGACTCTTTCCAGTACTCCAGTGAGTAGAGTCTGCTGCGTGTCTCTCCTGTGCACTTTTTGGAGAACTCCACATGCCTTTTGTTTTTCTACACCACACCTTGTACAAGTGCTTTTTCGCCCCAGGCTTCCTTTAGTACGGCGCCCTCTAGTGGCGGAGGCCTGATTTATTTAAACGTCCGCTAGGTGGCGCCCAAATGAAATCTCATAATCTAAGGACGAACTGCACAGTATTTTTTTTTTTTTTTTTTTTTCCAATTGTAACTACAGCAGTGTAGTGCCATTAGAAACTGTGAATTTATAAATAAAACAATTTGTTGTCTTTATTCGGTGTGTTTTATTACTTTTTTTACACACTACAGCAGAAGCATTAAAACCCATGAGAGCAGATATACCATATATAGACACAAAATAGTAGCACAGTGATACAAGTTATGTTATATCAGTGGTTTTCTGATTATGAAGTTATTATAAAGCCTTAAATTGCACAAATGTGTATCCATAAAGCTAAATGCAGCCAGTTTTAACATGTTTGTGTGTTTGGCTTACACTATAATACATTTTGCATCGAAATGTTCATTAGAATTTGTCCATTTCTGTATTATCAAAAGTCCAAATGTGTGTATATATAAGTACTAGGTTTGTTTAGAAAAATATATATTTAAAAAAAAATGGGGTGGATGAAAAAGTTATGAATAATCTACTCCCACTGTGTGAATATGTAATTATTTAATCCATGAAAAGTAACTAATCTGATGGGTGATATGATTTTTAAAATGCTATTCAATGTAATAATAAGTGCTTAATTTTTGGAACCGGGTTATGTATTCCAGATTACATGTAATCAGCTAGTAACCGGATAGATATATATGTATATAAAATCAATTCATGTCAGTCACATTTTCTATGAGTAGGTTAAATACTAAGTACTTTAGAATAAAAGTGAACACAATCATTCTATTTATTAAAACCAAGTATAAATCTCATCAGTGTAGTGTTTTTATGCGTTTTACATTTATTTCAATACAACAACAAAAACATACATATTTCACAGTTTTTGACTGCTATATGTCCTTATAGAGTGTTCTTCAAAATACTTGGCTGTTGCAACATTTCCGGTTAATATGTAAATAATATCGGTCGAGCGTAGTCTGGGACTTTTATTTTGAAGTGTGTGCAGTAGCCGCTTGAATATTCGCATCCTTGTTTTCCCCGCCGCCTCTCACAGATCAAGCGCAGTAAGACCGGAGTCGCTGTGTGGAGAGGACTTTTATTTTGAAGTGTTTGCCGCAGCAGGTTGCTCAGTCTCAGCCCTGCCTCTCACAGGCTCGCTGACCGATCTGGAGCTTATTAAGGTAACGATAACTTCATCAAATACACTCAAACGTGCGCTAGATTATTGGAGTAGCACTACTGAAAGCCAAATTAAGCGTACACGTGGATGTCACACGTTAAATTTGATGCATGCATTTTTTTGCATTTTTATGTTGATTATCCGTCATCACAGGCCATCAATAGACTATCAGATATTAAAACAATGCATTTAGATCTCAGGACTGTTTAAAAGCAGCTTTGATTCAGTTGTGCATGTGAAGAATCGGTGAAATGGAGGTCAGGCGATAAGAGACTTACCACCCCAGTAATCCTCCGCACTCCTGTCAGTTTAACTGCTGCTACACAAACCTGCACGACACGACTGCCCCATCCGATAGGACTTTTAATTTTTAGTAATATTTATTAATGTATTGCATGTTTAAATAAATTCCTATTCCTACTCTTATTGTTATAAGCGTTGTTGTTATTGCCGTGAAAACAAAATGTTTTCAGGTGTTTTTTATGCGCAGTCATCATTATTGGAGAAACCAATGAAAATGACCCTTGACCACAAGCCTGCAGAATCAGACTCCATCTGTTGTTGTTCTTCAGTAAAATCCTTTCATTTGAAATAAAATGTAACGTTTAAAATAAATTCTGTTCCTGCTAATGCAACATTTTATTCTGTATTATTTTGCAATATTTAAATAATTAAATTGTTTGGGATATTTATCTAATATTTTGGCATTTCCAAGTTAAAATGAATCGAGCATTTGAGTAATTGAACATTTGTGAGTCTGGAATGGATGTCATAAGGGTCAATTGTTTTTGAAACCGAGGTTTATACATAATCAAAAAACTGAATAAATATGCTTTCCATTGATTAGTTAGTATAGGACAAATTTACCTCCGTGGAGAACCAGCATATGCTGTTTTTTGTTCTAAGCCTTTGCATGTCATATTTTCATATACTGCTGTTCCTTCGATTGTGCATAGCTGTGTTATTGTCATTTTGAATATAATCTGCCGTATTGATCCTTATGCATTGATTTGATATAGGATGGCTGAACCGCCTCGGTCATGTGACTGTTTTGTATCTCTGCCTCCGGGTTCAAAAGAAGATTACGTGATCTTTGGTAAGAACTCTGACCGGCCCAGAGATGAGGTGCAGGAGGTGGTATATTACCCAGCATCCTCACATGCTCCCGGATCTACAGTGGAGGTGACTTTTTTGTTTCATTGCTATTTAAAATATCTACTTCCTGTTTAATATACACATGTGATATGTATTTCTCCTCTGAATATGTGGTTGCTGGGCACACATCTGGACTAGAGGATTTACAGCTGGTTGTCTTTTCTTTGTAGTGCACATACATCTCCATCCCTCAAGCAGAGCAGACTCATGCGGTTGTGCTGAGCCGACCCGCTTGGCTCTGGGGGGCTGAGATGGGGGCTAATGAGCACGGGGTGTGTATCGGGAACGAGGCCGTCTGGACCAAGGAGCCTGTGGATCCAGAAGAAGCTCTGCTGGGAATGGACCTGGTTCGGTGAGCTCAAAACAAGCAAGCGTCTTCATCTTCCTGCTCGCTGGTCTTGAAGCTGATAAGCTGATGTATATTGTGTGTTTGTTGAGGCTGGGTCTGGAGCGCGGGGACAGCGCATGGGCCGCTCTGAATGTGATCACAGGTCTGCTGGAGCAGCACGGACAGGGCGGAGCCTGCAGAGAGACCACCCAACCCTTTAGCTACCACAATACCTTCTTACTAGTGGACCGACAGGAAGCCTGGGTCCTAGAGACTGCTGGGAAACTCTGGGCTGCACAGAAAGTCACAGGTCAGTGGTCAAGGCAATATCACAAGTGGTAGTTTTTTTTACCCTGGTAAACAATTAAAAGTTAATATTACACTAAAAGTTAATAAATGAATTTGGTCTCTTCAAGAAGACACTCGACCAATTATTGCTAAAGCGGGAAAAAATTCAGAAGTTTAGAAGTTTGTTATTATGAAAAATGTACAAAAATATTTTATATAATTTTATATAAAATGTATTACATTTTATAAAATGTATTTTAACATTTTTCTTCCAGGAGCATTTAACCTTTTCAAACCATGTCCCTGATTTATTTATTTATTTATTTATTTATTTAAATTAATTTTCAAATTTCTATATACGTATATAAACTCTCTCTATCTATCTATATATCAATAGGTATATCAAGAAAAAACATCCACCCCTGATTTCACAGACAAGGATTAAGACTAGTCCTAGACTAAAAACATATCAGTGCCTTTGTTTTGTCTTAAGATGCACAGCAGTCTAAGTTTCTAAGGCATGTTTGTAAAAACGAATGATATGTCCTAGCTGAACTACGGTCTTATCCTGGTTTAGTCTAAACTCTGTCTGTGAAACCGGGCCCATATATAATAGTCCTATATCTAAAAAACAAATCCATGTCTAAAAATAAAGGACAGGGTATTTCTTTTGTCAGAGGGAGTCAAGAACATCTCTAACCAACTGACGATAGGCTCCGAGATCTGTGCGGAGCACCCGGAGCTGCGTGCTGTGGCTCAGGCTCAGGGCTGGTGGAGCGGAGAGGGCGACTTCAGCTTCTCTGCTGTCTTTAGCCCTGACAACCCCCCCGCCAGGATGGAGATGGCCAAGCAGCGCTACACGGGTGGCACAGCCCTGCTCCAGCAGCACAGCGGTACGTCACCACTGAGGAGTGGACTTATCAGGGAACTTCAGTGTTATATTTAGGTTTCTGAAGCGTTGTGGTAGTAAGATGCTGAGTTATGTCCTTACTGTCCGGAATGTATTGTTTAAAGTGTCAAATACTGCCATCTACTGTTAAGACACTGCACTTTGTTCTGCCGAAGACAAAGGAAGATATTTTATAACCAGGATGTTTTGGGTCACCATTGACTTCCACTGTATTTTTTTTTCCTAATATGGAAGTCAATGGTGACCAAAACAGCCTGGTTATAAAATATCTTCCTTTGTGTTCAGCAGGGCAAAGAAATTCATACTTGAGGGTAAAGAATAGAATTTTGCTTTAACTGTGTCATATGTATTTACCACACAGTTTTTTTTTTCCTGTTCACAGGCTCGGTGACGGCTGAAGTGATGATGAGCATCCTGAGGGACAAGCCCAGCGGGATCTGTATGAATTCGGACGGGTTCTGTACTACAGGCAGCATGGTGTCCATCCTCCCGCGCAGCCCAGACATGCCCTGCGTTCACTTCTTCACTGCCACACCCGACCCCTCCAGGTGTGACCCTGAAAGGTCAGCCCAGACCTACATCGGCAGGGCACACTCATCACACTTGGATTCTTCTCTTGCAGGTCTGTATTCAAGCCTTTTATCTTCTCGGAGAGCATGAGGTCCGTCAACATGGTGAGGTCTCCTCAGTACGGCCCAGACGATCCTGTTCGGACACAGCCCCGATTCCAGCACCAGGTGGACCGGAAACACGAACTGTACAAAGCCCACCAGACGGCTCTGACCCGTCCTGTGAGTCTGAGAAAATGGAGGCTTATATAAAGTTTATATAAGTAGTCTGTTATACCGTTATAAAGACTGGTTCTATTTGCAATCAGAATTTTGTTATTGAGTTTGGCCACAAATTCCTATTACATAATTAAATACTATATAATTCAATTCAGTACAAGTTAAGCTCAGTCAGCAGCATTTGTGGCATAAAATTAATACCAAGAAGAAAAATAGTGCTTTACTTAAAAAAAAAATAAGATAAAAAAAAAATATATATATATAAAAACTAAATGTTTGAATGTCGTAAAATGTTAATTTAATTTAATTTAATTTATATTATTATTTTTAAAATTATATAAATATTATTAATTAATAGGGATTTTGTAACATGCATATTGATTATGTATGGAAGCCCGTTTCTGCCACTATATAATAAAAAAACGTAAAAAAAAACAAAAATGACTTATTTTTCCAGAATTGTATTAATTCGATATAAACTCGCAACTGCAAGATATAAAGTCAGAATTGAGAGATATAAAGTCACAATAATCTTTTTTTATTTTTCCATAATTATGTCTTGTGTCTATATTATTAAAAAGGTTATTTTAACAGCAATAGTTTGTATAACATAGACTATTCACTTTCATTGTAAGTGCCTTGCTGTGACCCATATTTGTGTTAAAATGTGCAAACAAGTGGACATAATCATCAAATATTAAGCCACAACTGCTTGTGTGTGTCAGGACGCTGGAGTCTCTCTACAGGAGACTATGAGATACCTGGAGTCTCAGTGTCTCGAGGAGATCGAGGCCATGCTAAGGGGCGAGATACAGGGCCAGGAGCTTGGGGATCTGTTCTTCGACTGCGTGGACGCCGAGATCAAATTCTACCAGTGAGACAGAGCAGGTAAACAGAGAAACAGCAGCGTATCTCTCACACGTCTGACCTGTGACTTCCGCTGATATTGCCTGTGACTGTTTTGCAGTTGTCGTTGTGAATGTCACTAGTGCTTGCTGATCTGCCTGGAGAGAGAGACAGTCCAGAGCGCACAGGTTCCTGCCTGCTCAAATCCTGCTCTCCTAGTTCCCCTGATGCCATGCCAAACTAATCGTGACGTCCATGCCACACTAACTGTTACTTAAATTAAAAACTATTAAAAAAAACACACACAGACTAGATGTTCATGTGAGTGGATCACCATAATCATGTGTAATTGTTGCACAGGGCGGTCATATATGCATCACATTAACCAGTTTGTGATAGATTACTAAGGTGTGTATGTGCTGTGGGTAGATGTGTGACAGAAGAGATGTTAGGGGAAAAGACTTCTCGTTCCTGTAAGAGATGGGCTCAGCTACCAGACTGACCCTCTGAGGAGAAACATAATAAAATTTCACTGACTCAAAATGTCTGGCATCTTTATTATTACTGAAACGTAACATAGTTAATATCCCCTCAACGGAAGTGGAGGGAAGCACAGAAAACGGCTGTGAACAGGTGCGAATATGTAAGTTGTTAATTTGTTTATAGCAGTCTAGCTTTGTACTGCTATTGTTATGCTAGGTGTATTCATGCTAGCTTATGCTAAAACTCATTAGCCATCCGTGCGTTGTGCTTTTAATTAAAACTAACTACAAAACAACGGAGACTTGAAAAGGGAGAGTATTACAGAGCCTTGGAAACTCAGGAGATCAGGTAAAAACACAGGTATGCTTCCTAATATAAATTGATGCTTATTTTTTAAGTACAAGTGCGCAGTCCTGTGGATTAAATTAGATGAAAAAAATTACATCTCAATGCGTGTTTTATTGTGATCTCGCATATCGGTGTATTTTTTTAATTCGGTGAAACACGCGGCAGCAGCGTCCTCCTGCCGGTGAGTGGCGCTGTGACAAACGACGCACTCTTGCCGCGCTCTCTCGCGCTCTCTCTCATCCGCCGCAAACATGGCAGACGAGTTGGATGTTATTGACATCGAGGGAGATGAATGTGATGAAAGAGTCGGGTAGGAGATTATTCTTTAACTTCCCCCTGTCTAATGAAAGTTTTATATAGCACGATCTATTCAGCAGTAACTGTAATGACACATCACTCGCATAAATGTATTTTACAACCCCTCTCTACAGAAATGTTAATGCTAACAGATATTAAATTAAAAAAATGTAAACTTAACCGTATATGTGCGCCGTTATGTTCCCTTTTAGTGCTGTGCCGACGAAAAGAATACAGTAATTTGTACATGTTGTTAATTAATATTACTCAGTACTTAAATGGACTGCACACTGTAAGATGAAACCAAAATAAATATTACAGGACTTACACATGTTGATTTGTTACATTATCAGAAGTGTACTCATGAACTTGTAGAATAACACACATTTTGTAACGAATCAAACAAAAATATGTGCTTTTAGATCCATTGTAGTACTCCAAAAGTGTCTTTTAAAAACAATAATTGCTGTAAACGCTTTTATATATAATTAAGGTATTTATTATTTTCCTGCACTCTTAACAGGAGCCTGAACAGTGCCGAGATTCTCCAGGATCAGTATTTACAGTCTGCTTGGAAGACAAACAGCAGTATACTGGTAAAGTAATACAGACCCTTAATTAGATTTTAAAACTATATGTGAAACACAAAACCAGTCACAAGGGTACATTTTGTGAAGTTGAGATTCATACATCGTCTGAAAGTGGAATAAATAAGCAGCCTGAGATATTACTATTTAAAAAAAAAAAGGAATCTGAAGATGCAACCAAATCCAAATATTGGGAAAATCGCCTTAAAAGTAGTTTAAATTGAGTTGCATATTACAAATCAAAACGTTTTGATGTTTTTACAGTAGGAAATGTTCAAAATATCTTCATGAAACATGATATTTACTTCATATCTTGATGATTTTTGGCATAACGTTTGACCCATACAATGTATTTTTGGCTATTGCTACAAATACATACGTGCGACCTAGGGCTAGGGTTAGGATATAATGTGATGTTGTTATTGTGTGTGTTCAGCCGTGGACTCTGGACAGCTCCATCAGCGATGAGAACAGAGAGGCCATTGAGAGCATGCTGCTAGAGGAACAGTATCCTTCACTCTTCGTCACGCTCCTTAATTCTCATTTTGTTCATTAATCATTAAAAGCATGTGGTTGTTTTCTTAAAAGAAAAGGTATTATTTTGCCAGTAAAAAAGCACCCACGGTGGCATGGACCAATGAGAAGGCTAAAGTCAAAAAGTGAGCTTCTTTCTTTTATCCCTTTGTGTTCATGAATATGTAAACACTTACAAAACCATAATTTCTTTAATTTGTTTTTATTTTTTACATTGTTACAAATGTTTTCTTTTTGAAAATTCAGTATTGCTGGCACAGTAATAAATGAAAAATAATTTGCATTAAATTAATTAATATAAATGAAAAATAATGTACATTAAAATAGAAAAATATTATTTTAAATTCTAATAATATTTTGTAGTATGTTTGTTTTGCTGTATTTTTGATCAAATAGCCTAGATGAACATAAAAGGCTTTTTAATATATATATATATATAAATATTTAAAATGTTTGTGTGTGTGTCTGTGTGTATATATTATATATTTATATATATTGGTAATTGATTCAGAATATCGTTGTAGGACACTGGTGAAGAGTTCTGGAGCACAAACTCGTTGGGTCGAAGAGGAGAAAGATCTCTTTGAGAAAGGACTGGTATGTTTTCTAAGCACAGAAAAAGCAGTTCTCTCTCTCTCGTGTAGTTAAATGTTTTTTATTTAATGGTTTCTAGGCTCAGTTTGGCCGCAGGTGGACGAAGATTGCTAAACTGATCGGCACTAGGACAGTTCTCCAGGTGAAGAGCTATGCTAGGCAGTACTTCAAAAATAAGGTATGACTGTAGTGCATTTCCACATTAACATGAAAATCCATAAATGAATGTATAAGGAAATAATTATGATAAAGATATCCAAGTATTTCCGGGGTATTGAAGTTAACATAATTAAAATATTTATTGGATTATGTTCGTTTATATATATTTATTTGTATATGAATGATATAATTTCTTTAGACATTAAAAATGCATTGCCATTTGTTCATAAGTTTTGGGGTCACTAATGAACTAATTTTGCATGTTATGATATTTAATTAATAATAATTTTGATTGTATTGATAATATATATTTTAAGAGACTTATTGGGGGTCCATATTGTGAAATATTATTTCTTACTTCAGTATATTTGAAATTGACAATGTTTCTAACCCTATACAATTGAGCAGTATAGCAGACTGTTTAATAAGAGGTTTTTTAAACAACCCTGATAAAAATGAATATTAATTCAGAAATATGAAACATGTTGATACCTCATTGTATGTACAAAATATGTTGTTAATATTTTTCGAACGTTGTATTCAAATTAAGTTAGTTGATTTCAGGATCAGTGGTACTAGTAGTCATTTGTACCTGTGTCTGAACTTCAGTCTAAAACAGACACGCCTGCCAAAGCGCCCTCCTCTAGTGTGACTTCAGACACCACGCTGGTCCCCTCGGTCCAGCCTCATGTCTCAGCCCTGACCAATGCTGTGCGCATCGAGCTGCTTTCTGATGATGAAGATGTTGACATTACCGATGACATCAGTGACGATGGGCTTCAGTCAGAAAACCAGCCAGAGTCCCCAGAGTGCAACCACAAAGAAGAACTCAGTCCACTGCCACCTTCCTCAGAGTCTGGAAGCACAGCTGAAAATGGCCCCAATGATCCAAACGCTGGCATCACTCATATTGGGACTGATCCGGAACCTGAGGAGGAAAGTGATATGCGCTTCTCTAAATCAGGCAGCCTGTCTGAGGAGGAGAGCGCCGAAAGAGCAGGTACATCAGCCCTTCAAGTCATCTCTGTAGCTGTAGCAGACCATTAGCATTTGCAGAAATATGGGGATTGTGTTCTTGTACTCCAGATAAGACTGAATCAGGTGAAAGTCCTGAGGATGAGGCGGAGGAAGACCTGGAGGAGGAGCTCAGAGCTCCCGATCAAGAGGTTGAGCTGGACCCAAACACCATCACAGAGGAGGAGAAGCAAGCCATCACCGAATTCTTTGAGGGGCGTCCGTCCAAAACACCAGAGAGATATCTGAAAATCCGCAATTATATCCTGGATCAGTGGTGAGATGCTGTTCTGTGGAACGACTCTCATAGCACACGTACTACATATACTGGAAACAGTGTAACATAATTATTTTTGTTCTTTTTATTTATTTATCATATTATTTTTAATTTCAGAGCAGCACTGCAATAGTTTTTGCCATGAAAATAGCCTAAGATGCTGATGTGGCTTTAATAAGTACTTCTACTTCATCAGTTGTACTTGCTGCTTTAGATATGAATGGAAATTTATTGGATTTTTTTAATCTTTGATGAATAGAATTTTTTTTTAATACTTACTGTAATTTTTCCTCCATTTAGAGCATCCTTGCGGAAGCAAAGTATTAATATCTTTCAAAATCATCTTTTCTTGAAAATGTCTCTTCAGGGGTCGAAGTAAACCCAAATACCTGAACAAGACGTCAGTGCGGCCAGGATTGAAGAATTGTGGGGATGTCAACTGCATCGGACGGATACACACCTACCTGGAGCTCATTGGAGCTATTAACTTCAGCTGTGGTAATGTTTAATGCTCAGTCAGTGTCAGTTTTTCTGTTTCCATGAGTACGGTTTCCCTCAATAACTCTCTTTCTGTCTCCCTCTTCTGCAGATCAGGCGATCTATAACCGTCCACGGCTGGTTGATCGTTCTCGGCTAAAGGAAAACAGAGACAGCCTGGAGGCGTATCATCTTGCCCAGAGACTGCAGTCCATGGTGAGAAAGAGTAACTCACTGTCACGGTTCCCATCATCATTATCTGTGGATGTTTATCCATTACAACTCTTTTCATTTATCTGCTCATTTAATGATCTTCTAATGTATTTGGTGGTGTTTGTGTGTGTGTTTGCAGCGCACAAGGAAGCGGCGCATTCGGGACATGTGGGGAAATTGGTGTGACGCTAAAGATCTAGAGGGTCAGACGTATGAGGTACTGAACTGAAATATAATCTACAGAGAACCACTCCAGGATTTTAAGATTGACAAAAAATGCCTAAAAATGTCTTCATAAAACATTGTGTGATTATTTTTGTGTGTGTTGATCAAAGACAACATTAAAATCTTTACATGTAATAAATGTAACATTTCAAATGCTATTATAATATATTTATTTTAATGAGTTTTCTTTTTAAGAAAATACTTTTTGTTTGTACTTTTTTATTATTGAGCCCTAAATTTATATATTTTTTGTAATCAAGCATCTGAGCGCAGAGGAGCTGGCCATCAGAAGAGAGGAAATGAAGAAGATGGGACCAAAACCATCCAAACTTCCCAAACAGAGAGGGTAACCACACGCTCACTAACCAAACTCAAACCTTTAACATCTAGATCGCCATATCGCTTGAAGGATGATTCTGTTTTATGATCTTTTGATCGACACATCTGGATTCATTGCTTGACTTGATCCTCTGCAGCTCTCTGATTGATCCATTCCAGCTCATTCCATGCAAAGCTTTCGGAGAGGAATCAGAGGTAATTATTATTATTTTAAGTAGCATCTCAGTCTTTTCATGAATAAAACATTGAAAAAAGTCATTCTAAAAATATAATGAATAAATACACGGTTACTCATGATTGTAAAACACTAGTCATCATACACACTTAAAACTGGCTGGCTATTACTATAGTCAACTAGTGTTGACTTCTCTAGATTGACTTGTGAATTCCAGAATTAAGAATTTTCCTGTCATTGAAACAATTCCAGCATGTAGTGCTATGCTTGTGTTTGCCAGTTCTACTGTAATTCCTTTTCATAATTAATGTGTTCATTAGGATTATTATAGTTAACTAATACTAAAATCATAAGAAAAGTTCATTAAAAAATAAGATAATATTTACTGCAACTAAATAATTGATTTAAAAACACAATTTTCATTTAGTTTAATCTGAGGTACTAAAAACCTCAAACTGAAATAGAAAAAAAAGGTAAATATATATATATATATATATATATATATTTTTTTAAATAATATATATATATATATAT
>JAUMHQ010000083.1:6275258-6288640 GCA_032361165.1 Enteromius paludinosus
TGATTCCTGAAGCTGACAGAGCAGTCTATGCTGGCTGTGCACAGAGACTAGAAAGAGAGGAAGAACAGTCTGCTGCTTCTGATTTCTCATGCAGCATCACGTTATGGCAAGGGCCATAACATTTCCGTTACACGCATGAGGTATTCGGCCAATCAGAGCACACCTTGCTTCTCAGAAAGATGAGCTTTGTAAAATATTTCTGTGTTTAATGAAAGCAGGGTTTAGAGAAAGATCAATGATGTATTTGTTGTAGGTTTAAAGATTCTGATGTAATGTGTATCTCTCTTTCTCTGTCTCTAGGAGTATTAGGAAATGGTGGTTGGCTCTGCCGGCCAATAAGAAGCAGCTGTTTCGTGAATGGACATGGCGTCGACGCTGGCACTTTGTGGGAGCTGGAGCAGGACTGCTGTTCTTCGTCTCCCTCTTTTTACTCACTCATCTGGATGAATCTCCAGTCACAGGAAGGACCCGGCTGCTGGTGTTCAGCAGGGAGAACTTCATGGAACTGGCTCAGGTCACGGCAGACGCGGTACGACTTCCAGTAGTGTCCACACTACTTGTTTAGTCTGTTTTCAGTCATTCATTTATATTTTTGTGGCTGCTACATGTTCATATGAATCAAAAACAAATCAAAATGATTTGTGTAAATTGTTTTGCTGTGTAATTGGATATTAAGGAAGTTAGGTGTGGGGTTTCATTTCACAAATCATTCAGGTTCATTGAACGGACTCTTGCTTGTCGTTCTCTCTCTCAGTACATGGAGGAGTTTAAGGATTCTCTAATAGCTCCGTCGGATCCCAGGCATAAGGCTGTAGAGTTAGTAGTTCAGATTCTGGCCGAGCGGAACCGGGACATTGCAGAGATTTCCTCCGTCCCGTGGACGGTGCATGTGGTGGACGGCCCTACAATCAATGCATTTGTTTTGCCCGTGAGTCATATCTGGTAACAACCAAATCATTTCTCTGATCAATAAAATATATACATTATAATTTTTTTTTTAATCATTTAAATGTTTTGGAAACTTTAAAGGAGTAGTTCGCCCACAAATATTAAAGCAGTCATCATTTACTGTCATCATAAACACAAAGGAAGATATTTCGAAGAAAGTTTGTAACCTGGCTGTCTTGGGTCACCATTGACTTCCATACTATTATTTTTCCTGGAAGTCAATGGTGACCAAAAACAACCTGGTTACAAACTTTCTTCAAATTATAGTGTAAATGATGACAATTTCATTTTTAATTGATCTATTCCCGTAAGGAGCAATTATTTTTTATTTAAAATTTCTTATGTTACAACATATTTACATTAAAAACTATACTCTTTACATTAAAAAGAAGTGTTTCTTGAACATCAAAAACCAGATTATTATTATGATTTCTGAAAGATCACGTGACACTAAAGACTAGCAATGAAAGTTAGCGTTGCCAACCCAGAAAAGAAATTACATTTTAAAATAATAAAATATAACATATCTATTTCTATTTTATTTCTATTTACTAGTAATTATAGTCATAGTAATATTTTACAATATTTCTATTTTTACAGTTTCATCAAATAAATGCATAAAAGCATAACATAACAAAAAACATGATTTTTGCAAATAAACCCTTTATGTATGTATATATATATATATATATACTACCGTTCAAAAGTTTTAGGTCAGTCAGATATTGAATGGTGTTTAAAGATGTTTCTTCTGCTCATCAAGGCTGCATTTATTAGATTAAAAATCCAGAAAAAACTGTAATATTGTGAAATATTATTTCAATTTAAAAAACTATGAAGCAGCTCAACTCTTTCCAACACTGATAATAAAAAAATCAGCCTATTAGAATGAATTTCTGAAAGGTCTGAAAGTGAAAGGTCTGAAGACTGGAGTAATGATGCTTTGTATCACAGGAATACGAAGAGAAGTGTTCTTAATCCACTGTAAATGATTAAAGAAAATCATGAGTGTGATTTACTAGAAGAGAAAATGATTCTGATTTTACAGCTGGAATGGTGTGTGTGTGTGTGTGTGTGTGTCTGTCAGAATGGAAAGGTCTTCATCTTCACAGGAATGTTGGAGGCTGTAGCAGACATCCATCAGCTGGTCTTTATACTGGGACACGAGATGGCTCACGCTCTGATTGGTCATGCAGTAAGTCCCGCCCACAGCGTCAAACCTCTGCTCAGAAACACTCCAACTGACTTTATTTTTGTCATTTTATCAGGACCTATTTTATTCCAATAATGAATTATGCTGAAAGTAAAGTATGCCGCTACATTTCTGTTAGTAATCTCCCCCTTCGGGTCATTTAAATGTAAATGTAGATGAGTATTACATGGTTTGCTACACATTGTCAGATGGTTGTAGGGTCTTCACACTGCCTCTGGCCTTTATAGTTTGGATCAAATTAAATTTGTACTTCCTTTGCTGTGTCCCTCAGCTTTCTTCTGGAAGTTAAAAACCCTTCATTAGATTCAAGTGCTTGCTTTATCTCTCTTTTGCGTGTCGTGTTTTACTTTCATCTCTTCTCTTGGTTTAAATTAAGAGAAGGAGGCGTCCTGTCTCAGAGGGACTGGATTCGATTTAAAAAGATGTTTTAGTTTCAGAGCTGTTGCATCACGGCCTGCTTGTGTGTCCGGTCAGGGTGGAAGAGCTTAACGCTGATATCAGGACTAATATGACGTGGTTGTGAAAAACTAAATGGATTTAGTACGTTATTCAGTGAAACTAAAAAGTCCCTTTAAACAACACGCTGTTAGACTCGTGAGTGCTCGAGAGTGTCAAACCGCAACAAGCTAGCAGATGCTGGACTATATATATATTTACACACACACACACACACACACACACACACACACTACCAGTCAAAAGTTTGGAAACAATATTTGTAATATATTTTTAAAGATGTTTCTTATGTTCATCACGGCTGCATTTATTTGATCAAAAATAGTAATGTGAAATATTTTTACCATTTAAAATAATGGGTTTCTATTTTAATATATTTATAAAATATAATTTCTTTCTGTGATACGCAGCTGCATTTCTGTCAGTGAACTCAAGTCATTACTCCAGTCTTCAGTGTCACATGATCCTTCAGAAAGTATTCTAATACGCTGATTTATTACCAGAATTATCAGTTCTTTAAACAGTTTAAATCTGTGCCATCACGTCTTATCAATTTAACACATCCTTACTAAATAAAAATGTTAATTTCTTTCAAATAAAAAAGAATAAAAATCTACTGACCCCAAACGTTTGAAGGGTAGTGTATATTGTTAGAAATGATTGCTATTTAAAATAAATGCTCTTCTTTTTTTATGTTTTATTCATTCAAGAATCCTAAAAAAAGTATCACAGGTTCCAGAAAAATATTAAGCAGCACTGATAATAAATCAGTGTATTATTATGAATTCTGAAGATCATGTGACACTGAAGACTGGAGTAATGAAGCTGAAAATACAGCTGTGCATCACAGAAATACATTAGATTTTAATGTGTATTAAAAAAAATATAAAATTTATATTGCAATAATATTGTACAATTTTATTTTTTTTATTTTTAAATATATTTTCCTGTATTTTTGATCAAATAAATGTAGCCTTGATGAACATAAGAAACATCTTTAAAAAAGAAAAAAAACTTACTGTTTCCAAACCTTTGACTGGCAGTGTGTGTGTGTGTGTGTGTGAAAACACTAAGCATGTCCAAGCAGCTCTGGAGCAGGTGAGATATGTAGGTGATAGATTCTACTTTATTTTAGGAGCTATTTAAGTCTTTTGATCTTAGTTTATAGACACTGGAAATCAGGTGTAAAGGAGTAGGTATTTTGTAAACATCTGGCATAATATGGAGGACCAAACCATATAAATAAATACATGTTATTATTTATTTATTATAATTTCTTAATATATTTTGAATTTCTGCAGGTTTGATCATCTCTATATGGAAGCCACTGAATTAAAAATGGACTTTTATCTCACAACTCTGTTATAATTTTCACTTCATATCACACATACAGTCGCAATTACGTCTTTATAACTTGCAATTATGAGTTTATATCTCACAATTCAGTTGTTTCTCTAAGAATTGTGAGAAATTATAAACTTATAAATTATAAACTCAAAAAAATGTATTAACTCATTAAAAAGTCACAATAACCTTTTTTTTTATTTAGTGGCAAAAACAGGCTTCTATATTTATATTATTATATTATGCTAAAAATGATTAAAAAATGTAAAATAAAAAAGTAAAAAAAACATTACTGTATACACTAATAACAAGCAAGCCATAATCTCAGAATGCTTCAACACTTCTTTATTTATTTATATTTTATCATATACGGCTGTATGACCAACATATCTGCCTTGTGGCATGAACCCAGCCCCTCGTGCACATGTGTTTTGGCATATCTTTAGCCCTTCTTTCAAAACAATTACAATTCAGTGTGATTCATTATGTCTCTTTGCTAAATTGCTTGTTTCTTTTTGCTTGCTTTTCTACATTGTTTCTAATTGGGCATGCTGTCAAAGAATGGGCTGCTAAGCAAGATAAAAAAAAAAGGTTCTTAACACCGAAATGCAAACAAATTAGCACAGTAGATAAATAATGTATCAACAAAAACAGAAGCCCATAATGAATTTCTGTCTCTTTTTTTTAGGCAGAGCAAGCCAGTTTGTCTCACGTGGTGGAGCTGTTGTCTCTCTTCCTGTTAACGGCGATCTGGGCGATCTGTCCCCGGGACAGTTTAGCTGTGCTGGGCCACTGGATTCAGGGCAAACTGGTGCAGGTGACAACTGACCTTAGGATCTCTCTTTCTCGTTCTTCAGTTGATTTCTAATCTGTCTCCTTTCCAGTGACCAATCACATGTTCCCACTCACAGTTAATCAAGCCATTCCATATATATAAAATTAAATATTTTAACAATATTTTTTTTAATTAATCACAATTAATTGCATCCAAAATAAACGTTTTTGTTTACATAATGTGTATATAATATATATGTGTGTATTGTGTAAATGTATTATGTATATATAAATACACACAAAAATGTTCATAAAAAATATTAATATTCATATAATTCATATCATATAGAAATGTATTTAATTTATAAACATAAGATTTTTCTTAAAGATATACGTGCATGTGTGTGAATTCTAATATATACATAAAAATATGCTCAGTACACACATATATATTATGTAAACAAAAACCTATTTTTGACTGCAATTAATTGCGATTCATTGTTTGAGAGTAGTAATATATTTCAATTTCTGCTTTAATGTTTTAAAATCTTATTTAAATATATATTAAATATTATTTGTGTGATGCAAAGCTGAATTATTTTTTTAATAAAAAAAAAAGTATATTGTAAAATAACAATTTTCTATATTAATATACATTAAAATGTGATGCACAGCTGAATTTTCAGCATCATTACTCCAGTCTTCAGTGTCACATGATCTTCAGAAATCATTTGAAAATGCTGATTTATTATCTGTTATTATATGTTGTGCTGCTTAATATTTATTTGGAACCTGTGGTATTTTTATTTTTGATTTTTGAATGAATAAAACATGTTTATTTTAAATAGAAACAGTTTGGGGTCAGTGCATTTTTATTTTTTATTTGAAAGAAATGAAACTTTTATTCAGCTAGGATGGGTTAAATTGATAAGACATGAGGGAAAAAGATTATGTTGTTAGAAAAGATTTATATTTTTAATAAATGCTGTTCTTTATAACTTTCTATTCATTATTTAAAAAAAACACAACTTTTCTAACACTGATCATCGTAAAATAAATCAGCATAGAATGATTTCTGAAGGACACTTTAGACTGGAGTAAAGACTGATGGGAATTCAGCTTTGCATCACAGGAATAAAGATGAAAAATAAAAAACATTATTTTAAAAGGTAAAAATATTTCACAATATTACTTTTTTCCTGTCTTTGTAAATGCTTTTTTTCATTATACGTGTACGTATTGTATTTGTATTCAGTTCTGTTTGCTCAGAATTAAGCGTAGTGGGACTCTGTTTAAGTCGGGTTTATCCATTAATGATGCAAACACTCCTTAATATTGATTCTAAAATCCCTGAAAGACACTTAAAACGTGAAATTATGCTCAAAGAAACCTTCTCAAGTACTCTCCTGCCACCATTGTAAAACAATAACAATATCTCAGAGGAGATCTTAATTTGGGTTTCTAAGGACTTCAATTTGAGGTTAGTTAGAATGCAGCTACGTTTATTTGCCTTCTAAATGGATATTGAATTAGCATTTTGTGAATCACTATGTGGTGTGAAACAAAAGGTCCACTTTAAATTGAATTGTACTTTAGTTTTTTATGGTGTTTTTCTTCTAAGAGACCGTCTTGCTGTCCTTTTAATGTGGATATTTTCATCCCTTTTCCTCCTGCTTTTCATTGTCTTTTCCCATTACTTTTAAAATAAATTACATTTTAATGGTTAAGCTTTTTATCTGCTAGTCATTTTGCTTTCCAAATACGGTTGACTTCATTCTGTCCGTCTTCCTCTGTTTACTCAATATAGCTTCGGTGTGCTCTGTCAGAATAGCTCATTTAACTGTGTATTCTCTCTCTCTCTCTCTCTGTTCTGTGTCTGTTCTAGTTCTTATTTGACCGGCCCTTCAGTCGCAGGCTGGAGGCAGAGGCGGACCAGGTTGGCCTGCAGCTGGCTGCCAAGGTACTATTATTATCAGGGTTTAATTCCAAGGGAACACTTTTATAAAATGTCTACAATATTAGTCCAGTTTCACAGTGTAAGCAACTGTTACTTAATTTGCATTTATATTACAGAATGTTTCATAATTTGCAGTGCAGGGTTAGTGCTGGGTAGCAGAAGAGTGTGTTTTTACATCCTATAAACCTGCTTTACTATTTTTTGTAAAACATTGTGTGTCGGGAATTGTCACAATTAATATTTTCTGTTCGTGAAATCAGTCCAAAAAGGAAAAAGTTGAGAGGACCAACCATCTTCGGGAGATTTTTTTCCTTTTTTTTCAACTTTTTGTTGTATAAACTGAGAGAACTCAAAAATCTCCTAAAGCTGGTTGCCTTTAACTTTTAAGTTTGCTCAATAAAATAGCTAGGGTTTGGGATTTCGGTTTTGTTTTATGTATATTGTGTAAATCAGTTGGCATTTGAATGTAAATGCGCATGAAAAACAAAATGCAATCCTTTGCTGTGGATCCTGCTTTTTATTAGTTATTCGTGGTCGCAGTAAGCTATATGACCTCTAGATGGCACTGTTTTTTCACAGACAGCTTGACTTGGTCGTTTCTCTGTATGTGGCAGAGATCTGATTCACGGTGTAGTGTTCTTCCTGACAGCATGTCTCCTGATCCCATGCTTGGCATCATTATGGAGAAACAGTCAATTCCCTTCTATCTCTTATAGTAGTAATAACGGGCCGCCTGCTGCTCGTAAACGGGCTCGGATCCGTCCTGCCACAGCCGGCTCGGTGAAGGACACTGGCACGTTGCTGCGGTAACGATGCGAGGCTTTCTAGACTAGTCAATGCTGACCCCGAGCCAGCCAGCTCTCAGCTCCAGCTAATGACGCGGTCCAGATCTGTGTGTGTGTGTGTGTGTGTGCGTATGTCACCTCTTTGATGTAGCAGGGCTTTAACATGCCTGGAAACCGTCTCTCTATGTGTGTTTATGGAGATGTGTGTGTGTTTCTGTCAGGCATGTGCTGACGTGAGGGCGGGACCAGTGTTTTGGCAGCAGATGGAGATCTATGATCAGTTGAGAGGTGAACCCATCATCCCCGAGTGGCTTTCCACACACCCTTCCCACCAAAACCGTGTCAGACAGTTGGACCGCCTCATCCCTGAGGTAAAGCACATGACAAAAAAATACATGTATCATTAGATATCGTTAGATAAGGCTACGTAAGTTAAATCTTTCCACACAAATGTACTCTGTGACATAAAGCAGCTGAGAAGGTAACAACCAAATGGTGAAGGCATTGATCTACAGAAAGAACCTTCAAAGCCATGGGCTTTGCTTTGGGGCCAATGCATGATTAAACATTAACATTCATTTCTGAACATCAGTGTTTGGTATGTCTTTAAAGATTCCACCAAAAATGTAAATTCTGTCATTAATTACTCTCCTTTGTGTCGTTCCAAACCCATAACTCCTTCGATTATCTTTGGAACTAGGGATGTAAATTTTTCAATCATTTCCACAATCGATCGTCATTTAAATGAACGATCAATTAATCGATTAATTGTTAACCTTAATGCTGTAAAATACATCTATTGAAGTGGCATATAGTCACCGGCACGTGCAAATAGCTCTCCAAATGCCAGCTTCCTCACCCGAACGAAAGGGGGTTTTAATCTAAATAAAAGGCCAGTAGCAGGATATTAAAATGAATAGATGTGATTATGATCATTTGTTTAAATTCAGAGAGCGTGCTGTAGTTTCCCACTGGATCATATACTTTGCGCTGTTTCAGATTCCGCCGTGGACACAGCTGAACGGATTTCATGGCTGTTTTTAAAACTCCAAAAGGCAAATAATTATTGTTAGGACTGACAGATGGAAGGTCATTAATACACAACGTATTAATGGACCCAAAATAGACCCTTGTGGAACACCAGTGGATATAAGCTGCAGATTTGTAATTCTGTATACTAACATACTGTGTGCGACCTGACCGTATGAGTCTATCCTTTTTAAAATGATCACATCCATACCAAACGTGTCCTTTGCTCTGGATGGTTTAAGAGACGTTCTTTTGACGCTTAGAGTAAGGGCTTGTTATACTGTATTTACTTGACAAACTTCTGAATAATTGGGGGAGAAACACTGTGCAATTGAGGCTACCGAGTCCACAAAGTAATAATTAATAATGTAATGTAAGTAATGTAATTAATAATGTAATGTAAGTAATAATGCTTCAGCTACATCAGCTGGATTGTTAGTCAGTTTCCCATTTACCATCAATTCAAGTGATGACCTTTCTTTTATCACCTTTTAAACTGATTCCATATTGTTTCACCTCTTGCTTCAATTAATCTGAGGGAAAAAAACAGCCTTTGCTTTTCTTATAGTCTTTACCACCTTGTTCCGTAACATAGTGAAATGTTGTCTATCATGACTTAACTTTGATCTAGTGGCAGTTTTTAAAGCAAGATCCCGCTTTTTCATTATTTATAATATCTGAATCCAGGGGACTGTGTGTTTTATTTTAAGGATTTTTAGGATTGGTGCTCTTAGGTTTTTTGGGAGAATAATCGACTATCTTCCTCCTGATCCATTCCAGTTAATAATTCACCCCATTTAGTCTGATGGCCCTTCTGAAATCGGATGTATTTCGCAGAATTTTTATGAATCCTTGTTTCAAATAAGCAAAGAAAGTCTAAATTGGAGTCTAGTAAAAGACAATGAATTTGATCACCTTGTGATATAATACTTTGTACATTCAAATGACCCTTTGGTTTGACTTTAGGATCCCAAATTGTTCTTGATTGAACAATTCAGAACAATTTCTTCATTCCCCAGGGGTAGCGAAATGCGTTAACTTTTCCGAAAGCCTGTGTTGTTCCCACTTGCCGCAAGTGAACTCCAACACCAACGATCCCACACGGCCACGTCACGGAACGCCAGCTCCATCCACAGAAACACCTGGCCTCCCACGCCCCGCACAAACATGCATGGAGACAGAGCGAGGAAGGTTGGTGTGTTGAGCATAGCCTGGGCCTCCACCACCTCCCCGCTCGTCTCAAGATTCCACACGGGCAAAACACTGTCACCAAATCCCGGCGAACCGAAGCAAAGGATGTTCAAATCATTCAAAAATACAGTACAAAAATAATGGGTGTACAAATGATCAGGCTCGACACTGGAGAGAACATACCAAGGAACTTAACAAAATCAAGGCTCCGAAACGTAGAAAGGACATCGGTAAAATAATCCAGTGGTTCAACCGTAATTTTACACAGCTATGAGAATACTTTTTTGCTCAAAGAAAACAAAAAAAACTATTTTATTTAATAATTCTAGTCTCCTCCAAGTCACCCCGTAGCACCATTTTTGGATAGTATCACATACGTAAACAATGTATGCATGCATGCAGATACCTTATTTCTGTTGTTTGCACTTTTGAGGTGTATGTCATGGGTGCGCTGTTCTCTTGATTTAAGGAGTATCCATCAGAAAGGCTCGCAGACGCGTCTGAATCCAGACTGTACCAAATCTAAGGAGATGTCAAGAGACCCTTCTGCAACCCTCTACTACACCCATGCCTAATTGTTATTACTTTTAATGTATAATATGTATTTTATTGTTATAGTATAATGATCATTTAGTTATGATAAATAAATAAAAAATAGATCAGCAATCACAAACCATGTTCTGGATAATAATTCTATAAAAAATAAGCTGTATGTTTCATATGAAAGTGATGTTGGTTGGTTTCTAGTACATGTTCATGTGTACTGAATGTGTGTAACTGTAGTGAGGCAGTATATTAGGACGCAGGTGGAAAATTACAAATCGATTTCACACTTTTAAGAGCCTTCAAAAAATAAAAAGATCAGGCTAGTATAACATCTACTATAAAATTATGAAATATTTGCAAAGCTAGACGGTGTAGTTACTGAATCTAACTGGATGGTACTAACCAGCTGACCCTTGACCACCTGCTTTAAACAAAGAGCTCAGGTTAACATACTGTTTGTGGAGTGATCTACAGGAACGTACCGTCACGCACCAGTGCCTACACAAAACGGCTGTCTAATATACGAAGCAAGGCTGCGGCTGCATTTTAGCGGCATGCAGGGGCCTTACTTAACCTTGAGCTTGAACTCTTTACAGTCCGTACTCGCACACTTCAAACACAGAAGGAGCAGATGGCCAGGGCTCTAATTGTCCATCAGCTGTAATGCGCGTGTGTTTCTGATGAGTGGAAGCTATTACTCCTTCGGGAAGTTACTTTAAAACGCCCTCCATCTCTCTCTGTTCTCACCCTCTTTAACCTGAGCCAATGGAGACTCGTCCTCCACGTGCCCACTAATCAGAATTACCATAGCGGAGAGTGTGTGCGGACTCCCCTCAGCCTCCTGGTGCTTTATGCATGATAGAAGTGGATTTTATAGCTGTCGCCTTTTTATAAGAGTGACTGTTTTAGAGTGACTTGTCTGATGAAGTTAGGGTTTCCAGTGGACATCTTCCATGTCAAAACCTGCTCAAAGACCTTCATATCAGTGTGTAGGGGGTGTAAAGACCACATACATCACATATGTGAACTGTGTATATTTATTATATTATTATATTTACTTAAAAATATTTACATGTATATATTTATATTCATAGAATTTCTATTATATAAATATACTTAATATATAAACATAACATTTAATTTGTCACCTACTGTATCATTAAATATTTAATTTTTTAACTAACAATCTAGCTGCCATACTTTTTATATTAATTTTTATGTATAAATCATAATTGTAATTGTTATTATACATAAAAAATATTTACTACTACTACTACTATTATTATTATTATTATTATTATTATTATTATTATGTTTTATATTATTAAAGTATAACAGTCATTTAGTTATAAAGAAATAGATCAACTATTAATACTTTTTATTCATATATAAGTTTTATATATAAAATGTAATTGCTAATTTCTTTAATGTATTTATTTGTATATTTGATGTCACACTGGCTGTGAGTACCTGACGTGTCTCTCTTGTGTAATTGTTCTCAATAAGCTTTGTTCCAGCCACTCTTTCATCAAGTGTCATTTGTTTTATAGAGTTTCCCTAATGGCCTGATTCTTAAACATTGCAGTGTTGCTTAAAACGGCCGTCTTCCTGGTTTGAGTGAGTGTTTAGCAGCTCAGTCTGATGTGTTCTCCCCAGGGCAGGTGACTCAGAATAATAATTTAACCGGAAAATTTTTTACATTTAATGTCCTTTGGGCTTGTACTGGTTGCTCATGTTTTACAGCACATTATTGATCCAGTGTTTGTCCATCACCCCTAATGGAGGTCAAAGGTCATAGTTCAGAGGTCACAGACGAAATGCAGTAAGGGCCGTGTTTATGTCAAATCCGTCTTTGTAAAAGAGTCTGGATGTCTTTAATGTAGATGTAGAAGACATCCTGGGGCCAGTTGCATAAAACGTTTTTAGACTAGTCTTACAAGTAAGTCGTCTAATTTTTTTCTTTAAGACTGCTGTCTAAACTTTGTAAGCCAGTTGCATAAAATCTTAGACTGGTCTAATTTAAGACTAAAAAGTAAGACGGATTACCCCATGGCTAACTTTTCCTTACAATCTATGTTGCCATGGAAACCAATTGTCAACTGTGCCAGATTCGGAAAAGTGGCCAGTTTTGTTTGTCTTGTGCCATGTAATGTAATCTTTGGTTTTATGAGCGTGCAATAAGAAGAGAAAGGGTTTTCAAAGACGGTTCAAATGCACTGGAGGTCCTTTCTGAAAAGAAACTGTTTGAAAAATTGAGATTTCCAAGACATGCAATTCAACAATTAGCGTTTGACTCAGAGGAGCAGCTGAAGCCTATTTACTATTTACTTTATCTATAATTGTGGCCCAAGCTGTGTGATTTTTTTTTTATTGTTTGAATTGTAGTTGCTAAATTTGTTAATTAAAAATCGATTTGGCAGCATTATATTCCTCCAATATGCAAATATCTTCTGCAAAGGAAAACTGACGAGCGCCCACTGTCGGCCATTTTGTTTAAGCTGTACATCGACTTACTTTTCCCTACAATGCAGTGCAAATAAGACTGTCTAACTAAAGACAACCATTGACTTATTTTATGCAACAGTCTTTCCACACTGACTTTAGTTAGTCAGGCTAATTCTTAGACACAGTCTTAAGACAATGGCTATGTTTATGCAACCAGCCCCAGGTCTGTGTTCATGCATCCCTTCATTCAGTAACTACTCCAGATCATTCATTTAGATTTTTGATCATTTTCCATCATTACAATAATCCTGTTCTAGTTCATCAACATTTTATATTTAAGTGTATGCATCCATGCATATTTCTGAGTAATTATTCCTATCCATCCAGATTTCATATCACTATTTCCATCCATCTATCATCCATCCACCCACCTCACTATTTCCATCCATCCATCATCCATCCACCCACACCACTATTTCCATCCATCCATCCACCCACTTCACTATTTCCATCCATCCATCCATCCATCCATCCATCCAACCAACCACTATTTCCATCCATCCATCCATTCATCCACCCACACCACTATTTCCATCCATCCATCCATCCATCCACCCACACCACTATTTCCATCCATCCATCCATCCATCCATCCATCCACCCACACCACTATTTCCATCAATCATCCACCCAC
>JAUMHQ010000083.1:6320613-6332608 GCA_032361165.1 Enteromius paludinosus
TTTGTTTACCAACATTTACCTTATTTGGTGTTCAGACAAAAAACTACTTTATTTTGCAGCAGAAAGAAACTCAAGGTCAAAAGTATAATATATTAAGATATTAAGTATTATTAAGTATATTTCATGTCCATGTGAATTTTCGAATGTAAATGTATTTAAACTGAATTTCAGATTCATAATATGCATTGCCAATGAACTGTAAAGGCAATATTTTTTTTTTGCACTTTCTGAACAGTTGTATCTCATTCAAACCTGTCCTATACTAATAAACCATACATGAAAGGAAAGCTTATTTAGCTTTCAGATCTCAATAACAAAAAACTTGATTCTTATGACTGGTTTATGGTTCAGGGTCACACATATAATCGTAAGCAAATAAAGATCGCAATAAATGCATAAAAACTGATGGCACTGCCACTGTGTTGGTGGATGTTTCGTATTGCTCTTTGACACAAAAGTTGGTTGGTTAGTAGCACATCTGAGTATATCTTGAGAAACAGATGAAAGAAAAAAAATTGGTGATGCATGTATATTCCAGATCTTCAGTGCCGCTCGAGTGCACCTCTGCAGTGTGTGTGTGTGAAATGTTTTTCTTGCATTGTGGGCATTAATGGGTCTCATGTGAGATTTGTAACCCTTTGTGTGCAAACCCGTGTGTAATGTGTGTTTGTTGTTTAAGCCGTGAATGTGTGTTTGCATGTGTCTTTAATTGAATCTGGCCCTTGGGAAGCCGGCTGTCTCAGCTGTGGGGTTGTGATCTCATCTCACTGTGTGACTGGGTGAGTACGCTGGCAGTCACTCACAGTCAAGTCAATATCACAGATAAATATTGCAAAGGCCTGTTCTCCAGGCTCTATGAATAATGAATGTAGCCATTTTGGCCCTAAACTTGCCTGTTGTCTCGCCAGGCGTGCGTGAGCACATCTCTGTGTTTCCTCTGTGTCTCTCTCTCTCCATCTGCGGAGGAGTACTCTCATAAACTTCTCATTATAAACTGACCTGTTGGAGAGGGATCAGAAAGATTCATAACTCTTCTGCGAGTGTGTGTGTGTGATTTATTGCTCGATCACAGCAGAAAGTGACCTGGGATGTGTTCAGGAGCGTGGATCCTCTGACAAGACGAGCGAGTAATCAAAGTCTCTTCTGTGTTAGTATATTTAAGGGTCCAAACAGCATACGTCTACTAATATGCAACAAAGTTTTCAGGTTTGTTCACTCTTGTTGTACTTCATTTCTCACTGTTTATAGTTTACTTTTACCTTGATTAAGTGTTAATCAAGGTTTCAAGGCTTCACTGTACACTTGAGAGAGTTAATTTTCTCATCTGCGTACTGTATTTATTTGATAAAAGACATGTGTCGGTCGAATGCAGACACACACCAAATAAACTCATTGTCCAACATTTTATTTCTCTTAAGTGTGCAAGTTTTTGTGGCTTTAGCAAGGATATTTAAAGGTGCTGTGTGCAAGCTTTGACTCTTCTGCTGCCAAACAATTACATAATATGTTTGTAGATATTTAGGAAACATGTTATGTTAACATAGCTGTTTCTCTGACAAAAAAAAAAGCTACAGCCAGTAATTCTTTGTTTTTGCAGTACGTATATAATCACTAACTGTCAGTCTTACATGATGCATTATTAAAATTTCTTAAACTACATTTGTACCCGCTGTCCAATGCTCAATCGTAACAAGCACAATCAATATAGCATACTTCAAAAATCTCAGCATTTTCACAAGTAAGATTTCAAACCTGTGTAAAATAACTGCATCCAGAGTATCCACAGCATGCTGTCATATTTTCCAATCCCATTATCATTTCTAAAGGTTATAACATCCACTTTCAGGATGTTTTTAATTTACTGCTGATGAAAAACTTTATGCCACCTGTTGTCGATTAGCATTCAGAGAGCTTGTTTCACACTGTCTCTATGAAAGGCGTAACAGCATCATCCGTCTCTTCTAATGAGTTTATTTCTTTTTCCAGAATGAGCAAACACTTTCTGATCTGAGTGATGACTATATGAAACTGTATTTGATAAACATTTCATTTAATTCATTTCTGTGCTTGCGTGCCGCTTGACTCGTGCACAGAAATGATCCTCATGACAAGCTATTAAGACATCACAATAGACCGGGGAGAGTTGGGCTCTCTGACGCTGAAGCGGTTGCTGAGGTACTGTTGTTGTGGCAACCGGCTCCCTGTGCCCTTGAATGGAGGATAACTCTGGCCTAGCGGGGCAGGGTTAGTGTGCTTTGATTGACAGTGTGCTGCTAGAACTGTGCTGTGCGTGGGTTAGAAATAAGCCGCCCCACTGGTTGGCTTAAAGGGTCTTGCATGGGCTACAGAGCCCAAACTGGTTTTACCTGGAAAATAGATGCTTGCTGCGGGGGTGACGAGGAACGACCGAGAGATGAGTTAGTAACACAGACATCTGCTTGACGGAATCATCTGTTCACTCAGAAAAGAGAGGAAAGGGAACATGTGAGCGACAGATGTGACCGTAGACCCTGGATGTTGTTTCTCAGGGCACCGGGGTGATTTATCGGAGTAATGAACTGTTTTTGGTTTACATAAGGATTTTGGAGGTGGGAGACTAGAACTTCTGGTGATTCTGGTGTCTGATGTGTAAGATAGGACATGGCCACCCTTCTATCCACAAAGAACATAATCATGGCCAGTGTTGGGGGTAACACATTACAAGTAACGCGAGATACGTTAATAATATTACTTTTTCCAAGTAACTAGTTAAAGATGTCAAATTACTTTTTCTTCAGCCTGAGGTTTATTCGTGACACTTTTTGGTGTGCTTTTATATTTTCTATAAATAGAACTTCTTATATTAAACACTCAAACTCATATTTAAAAAGTAACACAAAAGTAACGTAATGCATTAATTTCCATAAAAAGTAACTAAGTTACTAAGTACAAACATGTCACCTCCGCAGTGGGCGGAAACACCTATACTTTCCCACTGATTTTAAGCATACATTTTGGGTAGGGGTAGGTTTAAGGGTAAGGATTGGGATAAGTTTATATTTTTGGAGAGTAATGTTGATCCAGGAAACACGTCACATCCACCTATCATTAAGGGTAAGTTTCATGTCCTTTCCTGCAGGGGCGCGAAAGAAGCAGCGCGAGCTGTTCCACTGTATCTATCTGGCTGCATCTGGCAGTGTAATGTGGAGGTGACGTTAGTCCGCTTACTGTGGAGGTCACGTGTTTTCGCTAACTGTGGAGCTCCACATTGGCTGCAGCCAGACCCTTCTCGCATTCGCTGGAATTGATTTGCTGAAATCAAAACAGGGACGACAACAGGTAGGCACCAGCCAATGAGATTATAATTAGCGCATTAGCTCTGCCAACTTCCAGAAAAACCTGCAGTTCCTAAAAGCTGAAGAATTCCAAAGGAGCTCGGTTATTTTGACAGGAAAATACTACAAAGAATATCGTTCGCATGTAGCGCGTCAATTCTGCATTTTATGTAACACTCCCTAGCTCTGTATCTTTGTGTGTGTGAGTCACAAGCTTCGCGACCCGTTCATCTTCACACTACAGTTTACGTACGTCAAATACAGGTACTGTATGTTACACTGCGCATCCATTAAGATAAACTGAGCCTATAATAAATTTTAGTAACGTCACATTTTATTGTCAGTAATGGTGTCACGGTCAGCTGGGTGTGCCAACCCAGAACTGGATGGCACTTCAGCGTCCAACGAACTCTGTGTGTGTTTGTCTCTGTTTTCATGCCCGGACTCATTCCATGAACTCTTGTCTCCGCCCATCTCGTTTGTTGTCATGGTGTTTTATTGTTGTCTCCGCCCTCTCTGACGTGTATAAATACCCCAGATGTCTTGGTGTATTCACGGTTTGTTGTTTACATGTAACGTGATATTCTTAGCTCCCAAGTTTACCTTGTGATCCTTGTTTTTGTGTATTTCTCTGCTTTTGGATACCTGTTGCCGACCTATTGCCTGCCTGACCATCCGCTTGCTTTGCCTACGTTGACTCTGTTTGCTGGTGTTTGACTCTGTCTGTTTGCTCATCTGACATCCATTAAAGCATGTCACATCTGAATTTGCACGCCTCCTCGCAAAAAATGGCCGCCAATCGCGAGATGGCGCGTAGGAGAGACACCGCACCCGAACCTGTGCATCTCTCTACCTATCTATCTTTATTCTTAAATAGATAGTATAGAAAATTTATAGATCCAAAATTGTTTAGCCTTCCAGTCATTTCTGTGTACTGTCCCCATTAGTGTGGAGCTGTGAGTTGTACTTGTACACTTCTGCACATGTGAGCACGCCTGTACCAAAGCACGTGTCTCTTCTGTGTGATCTTTTCATTCAAGGCCATTTATATGATGTTGTCACAAGCATCTGCAGTTGCATAACTGCCAAGCAACAGTTACATCTCTAACAGCTGAGTGGATGTCAGAAAAGAAAATGGGAAGAGATGAAGAGACATCTGGTGTACATCCATACATTCAATGGAATATTTATTAAAAGACTCCCATAAAAACCGTTTATCTTGTTTATCAGCTTAATCTGAATTAATAATCTGCATTTTTGGGTGTAAAAAAAACTCCATTCACACCCATCCAGTATTAATGAAATGCATTTGTTCATCCCAGTAAAGCGGGTTCATCCCTATCCTATGTGCATAAACAAGCCAGGTCATGTAGGAATCTATAGCCACCCACTTTCTTATTCTGCAAAACATTTAAATGCTGCAGCTTGTGATCTTTTAGAAACTGTTTTCATTTCAGGCCAAGAGGGAATATGAGATAAATAGCACAGCAGCAGGAGCTGGAGTTCAGGGACGGAGCTGAGCCAAGAGGCGAAATGAACAGATAAAGGATGAAGTTTGCCGCTCAGGATCAGGCTGCATGTCTGCAGGCAGCGTCGCGATGGAAGTCAGAGTGACAGTTTGGTCAGAAACCGTTTAGCTATCCTTAAACATGGCCGCCCACAGGGAGAAAATCTTGCGTTTCAGGTCGAGGGAGCACAGTACGGAGATGTTTGGAATAAATAGCCTTATCAAGGCTTTTTACGAAGCAGATTTGTATCTTCAAGTCAGGGAGAGCATACTTGATTAATAAAAAAAATGTGCCATGCTAGCCTTGGATGCTTGTGGCTACTGTAAGGATCATGAACAGAGGACAAAAAAAAAAATCAAATTTTTGTGTAGATGTTTATTACAAGTCGTTGCTCATTAAACCGATGATTCATCCAGACACAAGATGAGTTCAGAGCAAACACACATGAACACGCCAGCGTATGATTAACACTTTAAATTCATATTGTCCTTGAAGATGTTTGTGACACGAGGAATGGAGTTCTGGGTCTGAGCAGGCACTACATATCAAAACATTCAAACATTATAGTCATTAATGGTGCACATTATTACAGACATTTCTGCATAGAACTGTCATTCTTATTCATCCAGCGCTCTATTTTACAACAAAAAGTGCAGTTTAGGCTTTTATTATTTAAGCTTACTATATTGTGTGTGTTTATTTTTGTCTAGTCTGAAATTTGCACTAATACATACTTTTTGTGTGCCATATATAATGATGTGTGTATGTGCACCATCATATTGGCTATAGACTCCAGACTGCTTCCTAAAAGCTAGATTAGCAATTAATGTACAACAGATAATTTAATTAAATTGTATTTTTTTTATCAAATTTTTTTTTTTTTGTTGATCAAAATGGCAAAAAAAGAACTGTATTTATGCTTCAAGTTTTTTTAAACAGTACTGATTTTGATTTAATTTGATTCTAATTTTAAATGAATAACAAACGTATATGTATAAAGGTTTATGTGTGTGTGTGTGTGTGTGTGTATATATATATATATGTATGTGTGAGTGTGTAAGCTTGCTTTACTTAAAGCACAAATGTTTATTTTTCTGCAAGTGAATTAACATTGGGAAAAACTGATTATTTATTAATTTATGTTTAATTGATCATTATTTCGACTGCTGGAGAAAAAGTGACTAATTATAAAAAGGTTTTTTGAAGTGTTGGTTGATTGTTTTTTTTTTTCTGTGCTTGATTGAGTTTATCTTAATGTGCATCTTTTCTCACACAATGTACCTGTCCCTTCTCTGAAAAACATGCTGATTATTTTCTGCTTTTATGAAGCCCCTCCCTCAGAAATACGACTCTGATATACTTTGTAGATACTGTTTATGCTCAGCAACATTACACATAAACTAACGTTAAAAAAAGTTTAATCGCAATCAGCCACCCCTTATATGTTTTCTATTTGTTGTGGCGTCTTTATGTGACTTTATATGACTTTTATGTGTTAAGTTTGTTTTGCTTTTTGTGTGTAAAATGTCACCAGGAGGACAGGTAAGGTCAGAAAATGGCATGAGCTGAATTCAAACCTCAGCTCAATACATTGGTGTGTACTACAGTATGAGTGCTAGCCACCAGGCCAGGGCTCCAACTGCTGTAGTGTTTAGTACAAATACGTGTAATGAAATCAGTGCTTGCATGCATTTTGATTGCATGCGTACCTTAATTCAATCTGCTGGTGCACTGTGGGAAATGGCCTGTTGTTAAGGGAGGTCTCTGTGGTGACGGCTGTGTTGCTATAGTGGCAGTGGTTTAATGGTGTGGAGTACATTAGCACTGACTGATCTGTAAATATGTCTGCTTTCTGCTGCCTCAGCTCCCCCTGACATCCACATGGATCAAACTGCTGCAATGCTTCCCCATGCACTCAATCACTCCCTCTCTCTCCGTCACTCCCTCTCCTCCCCGCAATTCACAATCCCATTTTTTTCTTTCCCTTCGTGTGAAAAGATCCTTAGATCATTGTGTTACGAAATCTAGGGAGAACACAGCTGTTGTGGTTTTCTGGGATGCATTACTGCGCCATTCACCTGGCTGAGAGCGTATTTAGCAGTGGCCTTGTGAATTTCTTTCTCTGTCGTAATTCTTTTGAGATGATGAATGAGATGGGGCTGAATGCCCCCGGAGTGCGTTTGATTCAACCGTGACATTTCAGGAGCATGAATGTGCAGAAATATGACTTCTCTCTCCCCTAGCGCCACTTTTAGTGGATTTGCTAACTAGAAAGAGATTCTGGCATCTGCGTGTGAAATTTGGCCTTGCTCTGGGTATGAAGAATGAGAGAAAAACAAGTTGCTGTTATGTAACCGCTTCTCTTTGGAGTTTATGAACCTGGTAAATGTTGTTTTTATTATGCTGGCTAAAGTAGACATTAGTTTCATTTAGATAATAGCCTTCGCAGTGTGCAATTCACTTCTTTGGATAATGTACAGCAGCAGGGGCAGCAGCCCTGGAGTTCTGCAGATCTTGATTGTGAGTATTATTAAAAATAGCAGTTATTACCCCCCCCAGATAAAGCTCTTTACGGCTCTTAATTACATTATACCGTATTATACCTCATTATTCTGCTCCATTTGATCACACATGGGGCTCTGGTGATCTTGCGAACATCATTTTTTTAATTCTAGGCTGACACAAGACCACCAGATCTCTTTGGATATGATTCAAATCGGAAAACCACTGGATCCAGCAGCTCATTAATCCAAGTGCATTTTATATTGTAGTAGTATCATTCATAGTATCAAAATTCCTTTTGTAATGACAATTATATTTTGTTTTTTCCCTTTTTATAGAAAGGCTAAATGACCCAACAATATCTTAAGCACCAGCACCAGTCTTAAGCTCAGTCAAATGTGTTCCTATTTGCAATATAAACCAATGCTAACCAACGATTTAATATAAAAATCTATTATCAGCTCTTAACCAATATGCAACAGATATATGCATGCATGTCTATTTGAAAATATTGGTTATGTCTAAAGCAAACTTCTATAAATTAGTTTTAGATCATGAAGCTGATCTGAAACATCATAGACTTGAAGACACTGATGTAAACACCATTTGATCTTACAGACTCTGTTTGATCTGCTACTAGGTTTGAGATGCTCTCTTCAGCTCTTGATGCTGCAGAGAAGGATCGAACAGTCTCTTCCTGCCTGCCTCAGAAATCTTTGGCCAAATTTCGAAGTGACTTCAACCAGACTAGAGGTGTTTATCTTACTATGGAATAATTCCCAAGAGTGCAGGCCTTCCTAGAACTCCGAGCTCATCTCAGTGGCTTACGGTGGACACACTCGCACTGGCATTTAAGCTGGAGCCATTCCCCTCGAGAGAGTGCGTCTAATGTTTGTTGTGTGTGAGTGGGGTGAAAGGGAGCAGAGAGTGGGAGTGCGTTGAAAAGGTTAAGATTTGATGTGATAAGAACCCCCCCCTCCTGCTCGCTGCACTGAGCTGTTATGGTAATTAACAGATAACCTTTAATGAGGTGTCGACCTCGTTAGGCCCTTAACGAGGCAAATGTCACCCTGCTGTGGCATTCTAACAAGGAGGGGGACATTGGAGGGACATGTGGACACAAGATGATGTCACAGCGGTGACAGTGGTGTTGACCGAACTGTTATTGTCTAAATGTCATCTGACCACTGTGTCCAGCGGCCTCCTCAGTGATGGAAATGGGGGTTTGAATCAGCCCATAAATGCAGGACTTTGCCTGGCATGTGTTTTCTAATCTTTGTAAGCTCTTACGTTTCAGCTTATCTGTCCAATCAGCTGTATAAGCTTTCTATAAGACTCTTGGTGAGGCTGATACAAGTTATATTTTTGAATAATGTATCCCATTATATATATATATGTATTTCTAGTAGACGCACATGTGTTACACTATGGGGTAAATTGTCACATGCTTTTAAAAGCCTAACATAATTTTTTTTTTTACTCTAAAACAAATACATTTAAGTAACAACAAAAAATAGATTTACCTCAGATCTTGAAAAAAACAAACAAACAAAAAAGGCCTATACCAACAAAAATGGACTCGTCAGTTACTCTCTGTGTACTTTTACTGTTCTCATCTACTTTGTTGGCCTATGTTTTACTGTACATAGTATAATGATCCCACGCATGATCATGCTCTCTGAGTTTTATCAAATGATCATAATCACATCTATTCATTTTAATATCCTGCTTCTAGTGTTTTATTTAGACCCTTTCATTCGGGTGCACTGAAAAAAATGCTTTCTAAGATAAGATTTTTTTCCTTATTTCCAGCCAAAATATCTAACAAAATAATCTGCCAATGGGGTAAGCAAAATAATCTTGTTTTCTGTTTGAAAAAATAATATTTTTCTTACCCCCTTGGCAGATTATTTTGCTTGTTTCAAGTAAAAAGTTTTTTCATTTTAGCTTGTTTCTTCTAAAAACAAGACTGTAATTGTTTCTTGTCTAGAAAATCCTTCTTGATTTGAGAATTTTTAGATATTTTGGTTGGAAATAAGAAAAACAATCTTGTCTTAGAAAGCATTTTTTGCAGTGTGAGGAAGCCGGAATTAGGACAGCTATTTGCACATGCCGTCATGCCCGTGACTGTATGCCCCTACAATAGATGCCCAGATGCATTTCGCAGTATTAAGGTTAACGATTAATCAATTAATTGATCGCTAATTTAGGTGACGATCGATTATGGAAATGATCAAATCAAAAATTGACATCCCTAGTATTGACTTGTAAATATTACACTAAATAGGATGTAATGCTAGTCTAAAGGTACTCAAGATTAATATGAGATGAACTGTGCCCCCTTCAAGCCACGTATTCAAACACAACCTATTCAAAAACAGGACAGAAAATAAACCTGTTGCTTCTAAAGGATGATGTTTTTTGATGTCAAATCTTGATAACATTATAAGTGGACCTTAGAGATCAGTGCAAACACATAAAACAGACAATATAAAACATGCATGACCCCTTTAATGTTGTAAACAGTGCTGCCAATGTTTCTCTGAAAATATATTCTTCGGGATTCTTTGAATTTATTAGATTTATTTTAAATAGAAATCTTCTGTGGTATTGTAAAGGTCTTTTCAATAATCCTTGCTGAATTAAAATAATAATAATAATACTAATAATAAAACACTACTCTATGTTGAGTGGTAGTAGTGGGTGACGAAACTTTGTTGTGCTGTGTTGTCAGTAAATGAATTAAATAGTTACTTAAAATCTATAAATTAATAATAACATAATTTAAAAATAATAATTATGCATTGTGTATTACCTGTGACACCAAACTGTTTACCTACTCTCTCAATCTCTGCCTTTTTTCTTTCTTGTCTTCTGTCTGTTTATGTGCAGACACTGGATAAGACAGTCTTAATTTGCTGTTGTCCAGAGCTGGGGTCCCAGTGCTGCTGTTGCTGTTATAGATGTGGGATAGTTTAGAGCCTCTGGGCGTCTCTTCAGGTGATGGAGATAAAGTAGAGGCGGGCTGATTGTTGATACACAGAAAGAACTCCTAAACACAGTCCTAGCATTAGCCAACAGTTCACCCCTGTCATCATTTACTCGAGTAGTTCCAAATCTGTATGAGTTTCTTTGTTCTGCCGAACACAAAGGAAGATTTTTTAAAAACATTTGGAACCTACTGTTTTGGTCACCATTGACCTCCTGGTTACAAACATTTTTCTAAATATCTTCCTTTGCGTTCGGCAGAACAAAGAAACTCATACAGGTTTGGAACTACTCGAGTAAATGATAACAGGATTTTCATTTTTGGGTGAACTATTCTTTTAATCTGAGCTATGAGAAAGTCTCTATATTATAGATCAATGTGACTGAAGAGGCAGTAGCAGTATTTTTTTTGACCTAACCAAACCAAAACAGATTACAGCGGTTATACTTTTTAAGAAAAATAAAAAGTGTAATTAAATAAATAATAATAAAAAAATATGACATCGTATTCCATTGCCATATTCAATAAACTGAAATAATTTTGGATGCTTAAAATCTGTTGTGGCCACTCCTGAATAAATATCAGCGTGTGTATATGAGTTTATTAGCCTGCAGCATGTGAGCACAAACGCGAGGCCTGCTGAATCTCTTGTGACGTCTCTGGAGGGTTCACAGCGAGAAGCAGTCTAGCTCAGCCCTGGCTTTCGCCGTTGTCCTTGCCCCTGGAGCTCAGCAACATAAAGGGCTGCGTGAGGATCAGTGTCTGTTCTCAAAGATGCCCCACAGAGGAGTCCATGCCAGCCAGACAATAAACTACAGCCTCCAGCTCTCCCTCTCTGTCTTTTGCTCTCTCTGTCTGGAGCACGTCGACATTGCCACAGGGGTGCCTGCGTGGGTTCTTGATGTTGAGGTGATTGAGCCTCTCTCTCCCACTGTGCGCTCGACCTGCTCGGCAGCTCAGCAGACAGGTGCCAATTTGGATTGAGAGAGGGCACTCAGGTGAGCAGAGAAGTATGGGACTGCTGTAGGGCAGGACTGAGAAAGAGCAAGAAGAGCCAGACAAAGAGGGTTAAGAGAAAGAAAGGATTTAAAATAGAGTATGTTTAAGAGTTGGAGACGTGGCTGGGTTGTGCTACAGCCCATTGACTTTTTTCTTATGGGACTTTTTTTGGGTTCTCAACAAATAAACACTGTAAACACTTCCTGTTCTGTACATACAGAGTTTGGTTATTCACTGGCAATCAGAGCGAAGTGAAGATATCAGTATCTATGCAATAATTTGTAATGTAAGCTTTTATTAGAGAGCATACAATAACAGAGTGAACTGCTCGACCATTGTGTATAAAGAGACATATTCTGGGCTTGATGGAAGATCCACATGCAGTGATGACTAAATTAGGGGGTAAAATAAATAAATAAAATGAGAATGAAGTTGCAACTTTGTGAAATTATAATCGTAATAATGAGAGAGTCATAAAAGTAACCTAAGAAGGACATTCTTCTAAACTTTTATGTTTATAATTTATGACTGTTACTATCTTTCTTAAAGGAACAGTAAAAATTGACCTATGGACTCTTTACTGTTTTTGAATCCATTCAGCTGATCTCTGGGTCTGGCGGTAACACGTTTTAGTCTTAGTACATGATTTAACTACAGAAGAGTCAAGTTCAAAGCTGTCTGTC
>JAUMHQ010000083.1:6341333-6362777 GCA_032361165.1 Enteromius paludinosus
ATAAACAAACACAGCATAAACGCATATATATTGTAAAGAAAAACTTTTATTTTGGATGCGATTAATCACGATTAATCTTTTGACAGCAACATATATAAAAAGGTTCTGCTGTATATATGTATTCAGAGCAGTTCATGGAACGGCCCTTGATTCTGTGTCTGAGCTTATTACTTTTCATAAATCATCTCGGTCTCACTCTTCCACGATCTCATTTAAAACTTAAAGGAGATCAGGCCTTTAGTGTTGCAGGTCCAAGGCTTTGGAACAGCCTTCCATTTGAGATTAGAGAGTCTATATCAATAATTGCCTTCACAAATATTTCTTTTCATTAGCGTTTGAAGAGTTGGGCTAGTGTTTGCGTTTTATTTTTGTGATTTGTATGTTGATGCTTTGTTTATTGTACAGCACTTTGGTCTGTTGGTGCAGTTGTAAAGTGCTTTATAAATAAATAAATAAACACAGCACACACATATATAATATACGCATATTTTATGTGTGTGTTTTTCAATTAGTGTTTATTATAAATACAAACATCTACAATATCTAAATGTTTTAAAATAAATTTTAAATAATGGTCTGTATGTATAGAGTTAACATTTATGCAGTTTGTGTGTCAATCTTTCAGAAGTCTCTTATGCTCGCTAAGCCTGCATTTATTTGATCAAAAATACAGTAAAAAAAAAAATCACAATTATCACATTACTCCAGTCTTCAGTGTCACTTGATCTTTCAGAAATCACTGTAATATGCTTAGAAAATAATAAAAGAAATATGTTATGATTAATGTTAAAGTTGAGCATTATTTTCTCTTTTTTTTGTGAAAACTGATGCATTTCCCCTCTAAAGAACTTTTGAAATAGTTTTTTTCCCTGCCACTTTTGTCCGTACCGTGATTCATTTCTGAATGATCTTGCTGACCCCAAACATTTAAATGGTATTTTTTCACATATTTTATTATTTTTAATGTGTTATATTCTAAAACGTGTTGGAAGACCTTGAGTAGGCTTTGATGCTCCACATTAGTAGGGCACAGAGCAAGACATCTTTGACACGGCACCAAATAACTGGTTTAAAAAACTTATTTTGAAAGGAAAAAGTCGTGAAAAGTAAATGCTTGTTTAAAACAAGCCACATTCCTCTGTCTTTCACTATAAAGTTCAACTTTTTTTTTTCTTTTGCTTTAGCTTATAGCATGCAAATTAAGAAATAAAATGTCTCCCTTAGCTAAGAGTTTGTAGCTGCAGGATTAGAGAGCTATAAATACAACATTTCAGTTCGGTTTGGTCTTTGTACAGCATTTGTGTTCCAAAGCAGCTTTACAGAAAATAGAAAAATAAACAGGAACTAAGACCTTAAGGCATGTTTAAAAGCCGCACAGAGTTGACCCAGTGCCTCTCCTTTTGTAAAATACAGCTTTTGGACAACTTGAGTCACAAATGCAATGTATTCGTAGCAGTTTTGATCTCAGAAATGTTGCGAAGACCCTTCAAACTACACACCTAATGAAAATACACTTATCTTTAATGAACAGCACTCTGTGACTGTTCAGTGTAATAAGGTCCGTTGCACTCATCCCATTCGTCCTTCTCGTCTCCATCCTTTGATGTGTTGAGAATAAGGGTTGTCAAGTCTAATTTCACCGCGGTCGTCTGGCAGCAAACCCACTTTCGTTGACTTGTGTGTGTACCCTCTTCAGTAGCGTCCTCTGGACTCGTTTTAAAACTCATTTCAGCCATTAGGAGCCTCTTTTCCTTCAGTGAAATGACGAGAATCTTATCTATAGCTGCATAGAGAGAAAATATACATTTTTGCTGCTTCCAAGGCTTCTGTTTTATGTCTGATGCAACAAATCAAGGGGCGTTATATCAGTAAAGCAGGCCGGTGTGTGTTTAAGCCCTGCTGTTATGAACCTCAGGGGTACCTCAGGTGTTGTGTAAAACTACAGATCGATGCTAGTTTTAAGTAGTCCCAGAACCTCTCAGTGTTGTGTGAAAAAGACTGGTAGAGATAGACACTGATGTAACTGACCCTTCCGACCCCGCTTGGCAAACCTCTCAAGATTTATTCTAATGGTTTATATTTATACATGTGCTCAGAACTTGGCTTTGATTCTCCATGTTTTAAAGGCTCAGAGACACAATTCTTAATTTGTATTGAGAGCATTCAAGTGTAAAAAGGTGGTTAAAATCATATCATCTTATGCCTGTTTAAAACAACTCTCATTCATTTACCTTTCACCATTTAATACACTTTTGTCCTCGTATAACAACATTTGACCTTTTTTTTTTTTTACATTATTTATTTTTTAACTCTGCTAATGTATTATATTCAAAAAATGTACTGGTATTCCTATCTTTGTGGGGACAATTGGTCCCCATAAGGTGATAAATACCAGGTGCACACACGCACACACACACACAAAAACAACAACAACAACAAAATATATATATATATAATATGAGGGCAGTTTAGTGCGTGACATGACTGTTGACATGATGCAGGGCAACAACTACATAAATGCAGCTATGCAAATTCAAGATATTGGGGCAAAAGTGCTCCTGTGTGTTTTTATGTCATATATTTTCATCATATGATAAGTGATATCACACAAACAGAGAGAGGGCTTATCATAAGAGTGTGTTCAGTGTGAATAAATCTGGATTTTGAATGAAAAAGGTGAATGAATGAATTAAAGGCCCATTCATAAAATAAGCAGTTTACTGAATTTGAGTTTGATCAAACTGAATGAATTAATGACTCATGAACACATTATCCGCCAACTGCTGACAGTTTTAGTTTAATTTAGAGAGTTACTTAATTAAAAAAAAGGAAAAACATCAAACCTTTTAAGGGTATAGTTAACTCAAATATTGTAATGGTCATTTACTCACACCTGAATGTGGAACATAAAAGAAGGTATTTTAAAGACTTAACAAAGCAGTTTAATGACCAATGACTTCCACTGCATGAACAAAACAAATCTCACATTTCTCAAATTATCTTTTTTTGTTTTTATATATATATATATATGATGTGAAATAAAGTGTGGCCAAGTCTTATGACAAATTTGTGCTTTGCATTTAACCCATCATAGTGGACACACACAGCCGTGAACACATTTATCATGTTTATTTATATATTTATTTAATTTATTTTATTGCTTGTAATTTGTTTATTTGTTCTTTTATCACTGACTGTTTCATGTCTTCAGCAAGCTTTTAAAATAATCCTTTTATACTGTATATTATCATGACGTGATAATATATGTGATGATGTGAATTTCCAATGAAAATGTTGAAATCATAAGCTTATTTAAAGTAAAAAAAAAAAGGTTTATATATATATATTAGTCAGATTTGATGATGTCACCCACCCCTATTATACAGTCAATAATCCACAAGTAATCCATATGACTCCAGTCCATTAATTAACATCTTTAAATGTTCACTTCTGGACAAAATATGAATCCATAACAGAAAGCAAAACTGCAGAATTAATGTGAGGCTGAATAGGAAGGAAGAAAAGATGCCACATCTCAGTAAAACAACCGACCACATCCATAACCATGAAATATTCACAAACACAAGGAGAAAGCTACAGTATAGAACGCTGCATTATAACCGTGTATTATTGTGCCGATGATATATTTGGGGGAAGGGTGATACCACACATTAGATGTCTTCTCTCTGACAGATATCACTGAAATGGCTGTCCCCAGAATCCCACCTGTCTCTATGACAGCTATAAGCTGTGTAAATAGCTAAAACAAGTCTGTTTGGGCTTTCTGACATAGGTTTGGTTGACATGTTTTGGGTAGAGCATGCATTAGCGAGGTAACATAAGCAATCAGGAATTTTTGGACATTTGCCTGTATTTTTTTTTAAAAGTTGCACCGAAATAGAGGTATTGATTTGTTTTGGTATTGGATGAATTATTAGTGCTCCTGGTGTAGTAAGTATGTTGTATGACAGACATATGTGTGCTGTATGAAAGACAAACATATGTTGTACAGCAGACAGACAGGCTGTAAGGTGCTGTTGTAACATTTTGTATGGAGGATAAGGCTGTGTTGCTATAGTAACATGTGTTGAACAGAAGACAAATCAGTTGTGTTCTGCCTTGTGTGTTTTACCAAAGACCAAGACTGCAGTTGCACTAATTTGTCTTAAGAGCAAGACTGCTGATTGCTGCTCTGCTATGCTCCATGCTCAGTATTTTGCAGCTTGGCTTGTTTAACTACTTTACATTATATGTTGACGTATAGCAGACAAACAGACTGTTGGAGTTGCCCAAAGATGAGCTTCAGATATTGGCATCATGGGGTTAGTTTTTATTAAAACCTTTTAATTTTTTTTTTTTTTTTTTGTAAAATGAAGATCACAATGGAAATGTTTGGAAGATTTATAAATTTTTTATTTATCAATTGTTTACTTGAAAAATATATTTGTATTAAATAAATGTTATTTTAAAATCATAAATAAAATAAAATAAATTTTGAAAATCAATATTCAATAAATGTATTATGAAATAAACATATAAAAAAAGTTTATTGCATTTTATTTTTATTTTTTGGCTTAAACATAACAAAACATTGCCTACCATAAAAATTACATTTATTTATGATATTTATTTTACCTTTTTATCTACTTTTTATTGTGTTTTTTCCAATGCTGTCTCACACCCAATTACTTATTTTACAAATTTGTATGATTTGTCTAGACCCCAGTGAAGGGTAGAAGTACGTAATTCATACGAATTCATAACTGCGCATCTCCTAAAATATTTATAATGTTATATATAAGTCATATGAATTTACACGAATTAGCAACAGTGCAAAAAAAAAAAAAAATCAGATTCTATGAAAATTCCTCCAAAAATTATTAATAGCTGTATGCTATTGCTTTCACATGGTGTAAAAAAGACAAACATGCTACATAATGCTTCAGTAATGCATACTATATGTTACACAGTTAGTAAAGGCTGTGATATGAGCATTATACACTTCATGGATGCAGGTGCTGTGTGTTTGGTTAAAATGAACACAGTCAGTCTCCTTCAGGCTGGTCTCTCTCTCCGTCTCATTCTCTGATTAGCTGTTTCTCTCCCCCATCTCTCTGTTTTTCTGGCCTACAGTTTAATTTATGTGTCTTCTGCCTGAGAGAGGGGAACAGACCGGCATTATAGAGGAGTGTAATTTATATTGATTTACCTTTTGGATGAAGGGATGGCTGAGGAAAGAGGGAGAGATGGGAGGAAGAGAGGGATGAAGGATGGTAAGTCTCATCTTTGAAAAGCCCATCCGTCTTTGCAAGGGGAGCCGTGGCAACCCTTTAACCTCCACAGATGAGATGTCTGTGTGTACACGGTGTGTGTGTGTTTATTGTGTGCATTTGTGATGTACCTTCACGCCTCAGGGGAATTGAAATTAATAGCATAAGGGTTGCTTACATGCGTGCAAGATTTTGCCTGACAAAAGACCCAACAAAAGCAAAAAGAAGATTCTGTTGAAGCGAGTCAGTGTATTGTACAGGAGGAGCAGCAGTATAGATCACACATACAATGCACTTGTTTTTTTTTGTTTTTTTTTCTTGATTAGGTTTCTGTCCCTGTAGGCAAAGTAAACCATGACTATATAGAAATAAACACTTCTTTAAGAATGTACAGCAAGAGATGTACATTACATGCTATATATACACATATGTATATATGGAGTACATAAAAAATGAAAAAATGTGTGCAGTTAAAGCGATGGTTCACCCATTAATTAATTACTCATCCTCATGTTGTTCCTTCATTCATCTTCAAAACACAAAGTAAGTTATTTCAGATGAAATCTGAGAGCTTTCTGACAGTGGTTCAACTGTGTTTCTTAAGAAGCTACGAGAATACTTTTGTGCACAAAGAAACAAACATAGCAACTTTATTTAACATTTTCTTTGTGTTCAAAAAATATTTTCGTAGCTTCTTTACTACCTTGAATGTTTCTGTTGCTGTCTATGCAGGGGCAGAAAGCTGTAGGATTTAATTAGAAATCTCTTAATTTATGTTCTGAAAATGAACATTCTTACGTATTTGGAACCGCAGGAGGTGAGCTTTATAATTACTTCAATTATAGATTATAATTCAAATATTAAAATAAAAATGTACTTTTTTGTAGAGGCATGTGTCACTTTGAATAGATAAAGTTCCTAGTATAGATGCATCTATTTGAAATGAAAATGAGTGAAACCACATTTGTGTGAAATATTGTCAGAATCACTGTTCCTAGAGCATAGCTTTCACTGAACGCGCCAGCATAATTTAATTACATCTGCTGAGGAAAATATTGCCTGTAGCTCCTAGTAAAAAGAGAGTATTTGTTATTCTCTTTTTTTCCCTTTACACATGCTCTGTGTTTAAGGGAAGCTGCAGGCTTTTAGTTTGGCCCTCATCAGCAGAAACGACTGACTCCATTTAACCTCCAAAAACCTTCAGCCGCTTTGCCATGACAGACCCATTCCTAAAAATGTGTGCCTCTGACCCACACACACAAATACACAGACCCTGATGCACATTGCTCCCTGTTTTCTTTAGAGATGGTTTGTGCATGCGTGTGTGACAAGCATATGTATGTGGCAAGTAAACTTCTATCGCAGTGTTTCTGTGATCACGTGGGTGTCTTTGACATTTGTTTTTCTGTGAATGGCGCTTAGCCAGCAGCAGTGCATCTCTCTCTGGGTTTCATGAAAGCTGATTCTAAGCTTCTACTGTGATGGTGATGTCATCGAATGTTTCAAAAACACAAATGTGTGACATTACCGTTATTGACCAGTGGCAGTACGAGTCCAGCAGTCAACCGCAGGTGCATTCAGGGTCAGTCTGGTTTGGAGGAAACACCTGCACAGTATTGTGCACTCAGCCTTACTATTGGCTGTGATCTCACCTTCATCTCTGACATCTGTGTGTCCAGCGTTCCCTGAGGCTCTGACCCAGCTGCCTCGGGTCTATTCTGCAAAGGAAAATTTAAAAAAAAAGGCATAATCACTGAATTTCTCAATTGTACACACTGTAAAATTTATAGTAGGTTAAAAAATGGCATCTGTGGTTGCTGGAATTTGACCGTTAAAAATATGGTTACAACATCGTAGATTTTTACATTTTTAAGTTACATTAACAGTTAAATACCATAATTATATTAACTGATAAAATGTTAATATACCAACCTATTACAGTGAAATTTGAGATACACTGATAAACAGCAGACGCAGGTGATGAAGAGAAGGTCAGATGATGAACCAAAGCTCATTTTAAATATGAACATCTATAGAAGGAGCTCAGAGTCATTCACACACACACTAAACACCATCATGATGAGACTCATTACACTCAAATATACAACAAACACTCATTTAACAACACACAACCCTAATAAACACAACTGAGAAGAAAACACTGAGAAGAAACAGTTATCAAATTCATCAAATTCAATTTTTTTTACAGTGCATGTAAAACTGTCCAACTAATGAATTCTCTCTCAATCAGAATTTCATGCCAGTTCGCATTGGTCATGATCCTGCCTTGAGTTGATCATCTGCTTGATTTTTGTTTAGTTCTTTATAAACTTCCAATTTATAGCAGGACTGTCCACAAAAAAATCCATCAATCTCAGTTGGACTTTTGAGTAATATAAATCATCATGTCATCAGCATAACAATGATAGCCGAGACAAAATCCGATGATTTGACCAAGTGGATGCTTGTTGATTATGAAAAGGAGAGGACTAATGCAGAGGGACACCTTGAGTGAGGGCTGTGCTGAAGGGTTTGTGTTTCTGGAGAGATGATAAATCGTCTGTCAGTGAGGCAGCAGAGAGAGGAGCCAGTCACACAAATAACTGAGAGCTAAAAGACTTTGCCAAAACTTGTACTCAGATTGAGCTAAATAACAAAAAACGGCCTGAGAGTCAGCAGAGACAAGAGGATCATTAATGACTCGGAGGAAAGCTGTCTGATTATTGTGGAATTGACAAAAACTGAAAAGTCTAGTCGATGTTATTAGAAAGTAGGTGTGACTGCAGCTGACAGGCAGTAACTTTTTTTTGTAAGGTTGGCCAAGAGAGGGAGAGATTGGTCTGTAGTTATCGAACTCAGATGTGAGCCAGGATTCCTCCCAGTTTTGGTGGCTGCAGCAGTATTTGCCCTCACTTGAAAAGTGACAGAGGCAACACGTTTATTTATCAAGCGAGAAATGAAGTTGGACAGGATAGTCCCTCTTAAATGGGTTAAGGCAAGAAGTTACATAAGTCACATTTTCATAGTAGATACTTTACTGTGTATGAGTGTGTAAACCCGTGGACGATTGTCTCTTGGGTCTCTGTTTGGATGTGCATGTAAGATATGCGTCACAGTAAAGTAGTTATTTTGTACAATCTTTGGGAAACCTGGGGTTATGGTGGTCAACCTTTCAATTACTTGTTCAGAGCTTTAGCTGCAAACTCTTTTATGCTGTCGACCCTTGACTTTTCCTTTCACTTGAGTGCTGAGCAACAATATAACTGACTGAAGCCATGGTCAGACTACTTGGACCTGCGGGAAACTGGAAGTCAAGCCATTTTTGCATTTTGCTGTGTATGAAAGTTTGGTAAACTCTATGTAAATGTGAAAGAAAATACAGCGGTTGCCTCTAAGTCTAAATGGAAAAAGAAAAAAAATAAAGTATATTATATTGTGATGTCAGTACCATGAATCATATCACATCGTAAATCAAGTGAATTGTAGTTATCATCTTTGGTGTGAATGAGTCTTTACTCCTAACATTAAAGGGATAGTTCACCGAAAAATTAAAATGTGATGTTTATCTGCTGACCCCCAGGGCATCCAAGATGTAGGAGACTTTGTTTCTTTAGTAGAACACAAACAAAGATCTTTAACTCAAACCGTTGCAGTCTGTCAGTTATATAATGGAAGTCAATGGGTGCCAAACGTACTAAAGCGCAGAGAGTCAAAAAAACATACACAGATGAAACCAAATTCAACTCTACCGCTCGTGACAATACACTGAGGTGTTAAGACATGAAACAACCGGTCTGTGCAAAAAACTCAACAGTATTTATAGAATTTTTTACCTCTTATACACCACAATCTCCTTCTGTCCTGATTTAACTCACAACATCTGTCGTGTGAATCTGGCCCATATACACATAGATAGAGATGTAGATCCTTACGTATCGTGGCTCATAGAAACAGTCACTAATGAGGCATCTATGTGTGGATATCTATGTGCCAGCGTCACACACCAGATGTTGTAAATGAGCTGAGGAAAGTCTGAGATTGTGGTGTATAAGAGGTAAAAATGACATAAATACTGTTCATTTTTTTGCACAGAGTGATCATTTCATGTCTTTGTGTCATGAACCACAGGGTTTAATTTAGTTTAGTTTTAGTTTTCGTCTGTGTATGTCTTTTTTTTACTATTAATGCTTTGGAACGTTTGGTGCCCATTGACTTTCATTATATGACTTACAGACTGCAACGGTTTGAAGAAACAAAGTCACCTACATCTTAAACATCACATTTTCATTTTTGGGTGAACTATCCCTTTAAGAACACGTTTAAACATGTAGTATTGTATGACTTCATTGCACACTAGAGATGCAAGCATGTTAACCAGAAAATGTGCTAAGCTAAAGGCTAATCCTAACTGACCAGCTTTAGCTAGCTGTTCTGAGTATCAACATCCACAAGACAACAAAATTGACTTCCTCAGGTTACATCTGACTACTCTGCCTGATACTTGAAACTGCAGTGTTTTTGTTTTACAGAAACATGGCATCCTGACAACATCCCATACATCAGTAGCCTTTGTTAAGTGCTAGTAGAGGTTCACATTGTGCTATCTGCTCATTCATCTGCCATAATTCAATACCACAGTGACTGTGTCTGTGTAAGCACTATTGAACATTCTTTATGGGGTTGCAAGAGCCGCAAAGGCTACAGGGTCATTCTGTGTCACCTCAATTCTTTTTTGTTGTTTAAAGAAAGATAGACATATAGTAATTATATTCATTGATGATCCACTATTTTGTAGAGGGTCATTTTCTTTTTATACAATAAGTATCAGATCTATACAAAACGATCAAAATGACCAACAGAATGACTAACAAAATGGGTTTAATTCAACAAACATGGAGCTGCATTAAAGTCCCCATATCCCCGGGCCTTGAAAAATAAAGACTACAGAATAAAATGTACTAAGAATCAGAACCTACAACAATTTTCTAAAATCAATTTCTTTACTACTTTTTGAGTTATAGGAACGCAACATTTGGAAAAATAATATTTATGGCACTCAGGTATGTTTAATGTGGATGTTTCTAGTTCCAACATTAAAAGACAAGAAGTGTTATATTTATGCAAAGTGAACTACATTTGGGTTTTGGCTGCTGAAAATGTATACAATGTAACAATTTACCTCTCGGACCATTTTGAGGTTCCAGTGTCTCTGCATCTGAACCATACAGGGACAAAATCTAAAAGGGCATTAAAGGAATAGTTCATCCAAAAATGAAAATTCTGTCATCATTTACTCACCCTCGGGTAGATATTTGGAAGAAAGTTTGTGACCAGGCTTTGTTTGGGTCACCATTGATTTTCATAAAATATTTTTTTCCTACTATTAAACTCAATGGTGATCAACAGCCTGGTTACAAACTTTCTTCAAAATATCTTCCTTTGTGTTCAGCAGAACAAAGAGGTTTATACAGATCTGCATTTGAATACTATAAATTAACATAAGACATAAAAATAACAATGCTGCCATCGTTCTGATTACCCCTGAAATGGTCTTTTTACACTCCTCTATAAAATAGTGGATTGCTCAGTAAATGTCATCATCATATGTATTTATCTTTCTTCAGCAAAAAATATTGACAGATCAAACATTTGAGCCAGGGAAGTTTCTACAGTTTGACACGGACTGACCCTAAACGTTTTAGAGGGCTGGTTTCTTTTTTGAGTTCTGGTGTTCGGAGTGAGATAATGGAGTGCTTACGTTCCTGTTCCCCTTGAATAACTTTAAAGATCTCTAACTAACAGGCAGATTTCTGGTCCGCAAAGCTAGAACCAACAGAAACCATCCTGACCTGTATGAAAACTCAAGGAGTTTTCAGTAAAGTAAATCTCTACAAACAGGTAAAATCTTTAAAGATAACGTATACCATAAAATTCTAAAGTTTTAACTTGGAAGACTAATTAATCCAGGAACACAAAGCTCAAACCAGAGCCAATTTGGTCTAAAGCCACATTCAAATGCACCCTCTCTCCAGGAGGTGTGTGTGTGTGGCTTCCTACTCCTCACTTATTATGGACGCACTGACACCTTCCAAAGCCTTTTTCAATTACCCCAGCTCTGTCATTTTTCTTGCCTGCTGTAATTAATAAGCTTTTATGAATCCCAATCTGATCTCAGATCGGGTTTGGACATATTTGATAAGCAAAATGGAATCTGTGAAAGGCCACACTGAATGGAAATGTAATTACCTCTGAGTCTGGGCATACGTGAACACCCCTCCCTCCGAACTCAGGTTAAACGTGCTCATCATCCTCCTCTAATGAAGCACCGGACGCTGCGGCGCTCGAGCGATTTGTTTTGGCAGGTTCCAGATGCGCGCCTCTCTCTTACTTGCTTTGGTAAAGAGTCCCTAAAACAGCAATCGTTTAATCAGGCTAATGTTCCAGCTCGATAGGTCTAATGAACTTCAACTGGGTTGTGTCGTCTGAAACATTTTTCCTTCGCTTGCTTGCTTTCAGACACAGATTCTTTCACGTTTTGATGAACATGGTGTTAATACTGCACCCTGTCGCCACCCCCTCTCGCTCTTTGGTTTGGATAAACAATTTAATCGCGCAAAATGACTTCATAGTCCAGTAATTGCAATTTTGTTCACCTCAAAACACCCTAAGCCAGTCGAGATGTTTTCCTGAGCCAGTATTTTTACAGTATATTAGTATTAGTATCCTTTCATTTTAGTAAATTGGGGCTGTAACGTTGAATGGCTATAAACAGTGTTGTATTTTAGAAGAAAAAAACTAGTAGTAGTATCGGTATCAGTGAGACATAAAAAAGATGGCTAAACAGATTTTAATAAATATACTGACTTTATGTTGTTTCTACAATAATTTGAAGATATGTGAAATTATTGCAATATAAAAGTATATTTAAAAACTAGTGTCCCAAACGGCCTTTAATAAGGTGTATAAAAAAACATCCTGCAAAGTATTAAATCTGAAAGTGCACCGTGTATGGACTTATTGTCTCTGAAAAGAAAGAATCAACTCTGAATCATTAAAACGAGTTTTTAAATTGTTGACATCAAAATGTATGTATATAAGCATATTTCCCGCTCACTTGTTGTACAAGCAGACCGGGGACAACATGATTTTCGAGTAGGTCTGAGTGAAAACGTTAATTCATTCTTCACCACTAGGTGGCACTTTTGGAGTGATGAAAGCTCACAAACACTGCTTTAAATGAAATCACAACCAATCACTGGTGAGGTTTGGAAAAATTAATCGTTGAACAAATTGTTTGGTAGTCTATTATAACAAATAAGGTACAAATACAGTAAATGCATGTTATAAGAAAAAGGGTTTTGACCATGCATGCGTTCAACCTGTTGTTGGGGACTCCCAAATCCAAAACATGAACCTTTCATAACCCATAATAGGGGTACTTTAATGTTAGGTGGGATTAATCACGATTAATATAAAAAAAATATGCAATTAGTTAATGTTTTATTCCTTTATTGTCTGCACTTATCAGAATATGTGATTAATGATTAGAAAATGTTTTAAAAAAAATTGAATCTTGGCCGAATCCAGAGTTTAAACGGCACAGTAAGTGACCATCACTAATGATCTATTAATATCAGAACATTAGTTTTCATGTAAACGCTGCCAGCGTCTCACCAGTCGACACTTCATAGTAAATGAATACATTACAGCAGAGCATGTGAGAACACCTGAGTCATATTTAATCCATATTTCCCAACAGACAATTCCCCGAAATGTCTTTCTGTGCGGAGACGTGCTCTCTGGACCAGACAAACAGTATTTCTGGAAGTCCCAGGAGAGGTAAAGCTCATGCATCAGGGATTCTGCTGGAACATGAGGTAAGCTGGATGAGACCGAATAGAGGAGTCACTGTAAAAAATAAATAAATATAGAAATAAAGAGTGGTGCTGCTATTCGACAGAATAAGGTAGAGTGGAGTGAAGGCAGGAGTAATGTGGCCTGGTGCGTGTGTGTGTTCAGAGAGGGGTGTGTGTGTGAGAGTGATGCTGCTGTTCCTGCAGTAGTCCTGTAGTCACCCTCGTTGAGCTGGTGAGCCGGTCGACTGCTGCTGAGACTGCTGCAGGAGAGGATTCCTATCTGATGCTGGGATAGTCACAAATACTACAGCAGAGAGAGGCGAAGAAAGCTAGAGGTTACTGCTAACCTTCCTGGGCTCCCCGCGTTGTTTTTACGAGCAAGGAGGAGGAAAAAGACTCTTCAGGTGTGAAAAGGAACTCTGAGAGAGGAGGCGTGCTTGGCTGGACTGCACCGGGGCGAAGGTAGAGGATCTCTACTTTTTTGGGGGGGTCACATGGGGCATGTGACAATGGGTGTATTTTGTGAAAGATGTGTGACACTATATAAAATAGAGTAATTGCTTGAGTTTATGTATGGCAGTAAGATTAAGTCTTAGATGTTGTATTAAGTCTGAGTTGTACACTGCAGGCACCGTGTCAGGGCTTTTAGCTCGGAGTTGGTGTGTAGGCTTCAGAATGTGTGTGTGTGTGTGTGTGTATATGTGAGTCAGGTTTTGCCTACATTTAAGTGCACTAAATGTACTGAAAATTGAAAAAACAGAAATCAACTAAATTGTTGAGGGCAACAGTCCTAGGGAGGAAAACATCTAATTGGTTATATACTATTAGTGTTACTGCTAATTAGGGGTTCGAGCGCGTAGCACCGTTTTACCGCAAAGTTGAGCTATAGCCGTAACCCACTTAACGAATGCCGATCGGAATGAAACTCAGTGGGCGTGTTCGACTCATGGCCCTAAAGGTCTGTAAGAATTTTGAAAGAAAACAAGTTTTTTTGCTCTGTATTTCACACACCCACACAATATTCAAATCATTTGATAGATCTCCACATACTGAGCAACTTTGCCTCAAGATCTATTGCTGTCAATCAAATGGTTCATTAACTATTCTCGAATATGTTGAAAAACTAGTGTTTAGCAAACTAGTCCTTGGTTTTTCCATTCAATCTCGATCAAACCACTGCAGTAATAATCTGTGGACTCTCTAGATCAATAATTATCAAAAATTTTTGCATTTTATCTTTTGGTTAGCTGTATCTGGCTCATTTAGACAAGTGGAGCGGTCTAGTAAACCAATAATCCTACAAAACATAAAAAAAACTCGAAACTTGGTGAAAACATGTGTCACATGACTCTTAAAAATTACGCAAAGTTTCATGAAGATCGGACCATAGGTGGCGCTATTACAGCTAAAAATGCAACAAAAACACCGTTTTTCCATCAAAATAACCAATTTTCTGAACCAACTCATTCTGAACAACTTTGCCTCTAGGACTAACGATCAAATCGTTCATTAAATATTCTCAGTTATGTTAAAAAAACTAATTATGCAAACTAGTATCAGGGTTTTGGCCCAATCTCGATCAAACCAATACAGAACAATTCTCTGGACTCTCTGGATTAATAATTATTTAAAAAAATATTGTACTTTGTTTAGCTATAACAGGGTCATTTAAAAAGGGGCGTGGTCATATATACTCTGAAACTTATAAAACTAAACAAAAACACAAAACTTGATTAAGCGTGGTTAAAATGATGAGTCTTAGTGCAAAGTGCTCAGATTATAGGTAGCACTATAACCATTAAGTCCTTAAAAGCACAATATTTCCAGAGAAAATGACGTTTAATCCCTTAAATATTCACTTACTGACTATATCTTCATATAATATCATAGATCTCCTCATTCTGAGGAGTGTGCCTCTGGGATTAATCATGTCAATCATAATAGAAACTATAATAGTTTTAAACAGTGTTGTGTAAGAAACTGCAATGAATGACCACTAGATGGAAGCCGAAAACCACTAATGGGCTTTTGTTTGCTGATCAAGATATTATAACATTTAAAATCACATTTAGTTAAAGTTTACCATTTTCTCATAAAGTCTTTACAATTTTGCCAGATAATCATATCATAATCACTGTCACCTATTTTGTGTGAATGAGCCTATTGTCCATTTTCCATGTGCTTTCGATGTGTCAGCCATACACCCAGGTGCCCGATTTAACCTCAAAGGCCTTTTAAATGCTCGAACCCCGGTAATTGCTGCTTACAGCTATATTCATTATTATGATTATAAATAATAATTAATTATAGTAGTAGTAGTTTTTAATACTACTACTACTACTAATAATAATAATTATTATTATATAATATTAATATAAAACAGTAAAACACACTTTTTAATAATAATCATAGGAACTATTATTATTAATGATTTTATTTTATGGCTATTTTTATTATACAGTAAAACAGGGTGTCTTACTGTTAGCAACTGGGAGATGTTGTAGACCTTTTATGTGAATTGAAAAACTTGTATATTTTTAGTGACTTTTATTTATTTATGTTTTAACCAACCAAATATAAGATATTTGGCTTAAGAATCAACCAATCAGAATCAATTTGTTCCAAAGACGGTTATGTAGTAAGAACTAAATGAAAGAAAATGTAAAAAGTGTGTATACTTTACGTATTTTGGGAAGATACAGATCAACTTGAATGTAAAACAAAAGAAGTTTGTTTTATTTAAACGTTGCCAGATCAGATCTAGTTTGTTGGGTTAATCCATGTTGCATTAAGCACCAAAATGCACTTAAGACTCACACACAAAATGTTCAGACCTACAGTAGACACTTACATAGCCGATTCTGCAGTTGTCTCTCTCTTGCTCTGTCTCCTTCAGTTTAATGGAAGACAGATGGGTTGTTGGATAATGAGAGCGAGGTTATGAATCTGAAATGCAAAAAGCAATTAGGATACACAAGGTCAGAAAAAAGTAAACTCTAGCAGTGGTTCCATCTGCTGCGAGGTATTGCTGAGGTGCCTGTGTATAAATGCCCTGATGCATGTGTGTAATGGCATCGCTCCCAGCTGATTGATTCCTCTTACATGCTTTGTCGAAATGGGACATGGTTGGCTACACTCAACATGGTTTTTGTATCAGTGTGTGTCTCAGACACATCAATTAGTTTCTGTTGCAGTCTGTCAGCTGATGCAGCATTCACTGCAAGCCACAATACACCAAAACAAATGCACACATAACGATTGTCAATATTCAGACTCGAATATCAAGGTCACGAATGGAGTTGAGGAGGAGGAAACGGTAATACTGCTAGACTATGCAGGGGAAGAGAAACTAATTAAAGCGGGCAAAGTGTCATGTGAAAGATCTGATGTGCTTGCTCTGCCGATGATCTATTCTCATGCATGGAATCTCTTTTACATTGTCAAGGCAACCACATTTCAATATGACATCTCAGTGAGTCAGCAGAAACCACGGCCTTGGTCCCAAACAACATTGCTTGTCAACCAAACAGCTAACTTTAAATGCTTTTTGAAGATATTGCTGAATTTGGCCACAAAGTGCACTTCAAAACGGATTTGTGATCTTTGTACAGACGACTAGCACACGTATAAGGTAATTTAATAGTGAACTGATTGTAGTTTGAGATTGTGTTTTCTCTTCAAATGCTGTTGAAAGGGATTGATATATATTTAATTTGATTCTGAATCTCATTTAGATTTGTCTCGTTTGAGTGTATTGCTGTTCATTTTGTTCACAAATGAAAGGACTTTTCCCTCTTCTAGTGCTTTACATTGCTGAGTAGCAGACTGATACAAACTGGAGACATCTGGCTCATTGAAGTCGTTGTTTATAAATCGCTCTACATTGATTGTGTGTGTGTTCTTTTGTGTGTGTGCAGCCCGTAAGGACAACTCAGTTTAAAGGTCATAACACACGAAGCTCAGAAAGAAATGGAAATGGTTTGTTGCTGTGTAATCTGTGTTCTTACAGTACTTGCACTTGAAACTGGTCTTAGATGGGACGATGCTGCCAGACTTTATTTCACCATGACAGTTTTTCCCAATCACCATGCCGTGACAGGTTGTCAGGTGTGCTGTAAAACTTCCTATATCTATGATATTCAGTTATTATTTTAAATTAGTGCTATTGATCATCCTTATGTCTGTTTATGGGTTTTGCAAATATTTCCCCAATGAAAAGCATTCAGAAGAGCTTGGGACTAAACCTTGTTACTCCACTGGACTGTCAAACGGTCAGCGAAGCCTTGTAACTCCACGGCAGCATGCGTTACATTGATACGTCACAAACAGTCTGGATATGGATCTCTGCTTGCATGCAATGCAAAGGTGTGTGTGTGTGTGTGTTTTAAGAGCAGATATATGTTAGCATTTGCAGTCTAGCTGTAGCTGTTTTAAATATGCTGTGCATAGCAGTTAATCTTTTTATGTAATAAGCTTTTGTCCCAAAATCTGAGCTCCATATAGCTACAATAAAATATATAACCTGTAAGCTGATGAAAACATGCACTTAATGCTTCAGATGCAGCCGTTTTAGTGACAGTCAAAACATAGATCTCTGTCAAAAAAAATGTTTGAAGAAGTGATAATTGAAGAAAGAAGAGACTAAAATATATATGAATATAATATAATTTGATCTTTTGCTATATATTGCAGTGCTGAGTGGTGTGCCGAGGTATTTTAACTGAAACTGTGCCAAGCCAAAAAAAAGCTTGATCCATTTCATAACAAGAATTATTTTTTGAGTTTAAGAAACCAAGGTCCACAGGCTAAATATTGCATTTCATGATTTGTTTTGCTTCAAACTCAGATTCTCAAGCTCTTGATGTGGTGTGGTATCAAATCTTTTTGGATATATATGAGCTCATGTCTATTTTGTTTTATTAAAACATGAAAAAAAAAAAATCTCTTTCAACTATTTAAATGAAGTGAAATTAAATGTATCAATTATAAAAGTCAGATATATAGTTATATACAAGTAATTGATCACCGATTCTCCTCCAATTCATTAAGACATTCACAAGCTGTTTTGTTGACATTGTTCCGTGTTAAAACACTGATTGAGTGATTACATCAGGTGTGATACATTACAGCAAGCTGTACCATTTCATTTAATCGATGAACTGTAAACTTTTCATATTCCTTTGTTTATTTTGTTCTAGAACGAGGTTGGTTCACATACTGCTTGAAATGAGGCAGCTACAGCATCTTTCATGACACATGTAAAAACGGCATTCATTGTTTGAATTTAATGATCAAATTTTACTTTCAGTAAAGAAAAGTAAAGATTACTGCAGTGTAAGGTGGATGCATGCCGCAAATAATGCTTTGTGAAGTTTTATTAATGTATGATCTGAAAACAGCATGCACTAAAATTAGATTTAATAATCGATACTGGTTCACTTAATCCATCGCAATGTTCTGAAATCTGTTGACTCCGGGCTTTGTGTTAAAATCAGTATTGTTTTAGTTTAGAAGGATGTTTTGGCTTTACTGAACAATGTACACATTTCATCTGCTATGCTAGCTGTGGCTATGCATAGCTAAGTGGATACGCGCACTTTCAAAATGGCCAAAACCAATGGATGAAGGCATGAAATCAAATCATGTCCAGCCACAACCAGCCAGACCAGAATCAAATTTTCTGGTTTGAACCTCTCACAAATCTCTTTCAATCATTAAATGGCCTGTGAGCCGTGGAATGGCTATCCATTTCCTGAGTTTTAAATGTTTTCCTCCCCTAAGACACACACACACACACACACACACACACTGGGCTTTAGTAAGTGTGTTATTTGTGCGTGTGAGTAAAAGCTTTCTCTGTGATAGATTTAGTCTCCCACCAGGTCATTATGTGAGTGGTCCTTTGCATGTTTTTTTTTTTTTTTTGTTGCCAGGCATTGTTTAAAACACAAAGCACTCAATTCAATATGGCTGCCCACTTTTGGTCTCCAGGGAATTTTTAAATATATTTAATACAGCTACAAGCTATAAAACCAGCCTGTCTGTCTGTATGCCCCTACCTTTCTTTTCATTGACTTCCCTCCCTCCATCGCTCTTTCCTCCTATCCCAAGGCCAGACTTTAAACACATGCTCTGGAATGACAGATAGTGTGTGAAGGAGTATACCAGAGGAAGCAAAAGAAGGAAACCACATTTCTTCATCAGCGATTTGCACTGACAGTCTCTCTAGGCTTGTGCTAATGAAGTCACATTTATCTCTGGCCTGCCTAGATTCCATTAGCCTAAGTCTAATTGTGTTAACTCAGAGTCTGGCCTTAAGTGGGCCACGATGGCCTTGTGTGTATGTAAGACTGAGAGTCTGTCTGTCTGTCTGTCTGTGTGCGCCTAAACCTCTTCTGTTCAATTCTTTTGTGTCTTTATATCATTATATCATTTTTGCTGAGTCACAGAAATTGTTTTTGATGAAAAAAGAAATACTTCGCATACAGTGCAATACTTTCAAAAACAGTATAGATTGTGAAAACAATATGCTTTACACATTTGACACAAAGGCACTGACATGATTTGAGATCAGTCAGTTTGAGTTTCTTTCAGTTGAAACCGCTCAGATTTACATTTAGTCTGGGACTAGGCATAAGCCTGGTCTGTGAAACCCGGGGTGTAATGTTTTGTCCCATTTACACTTTGGAATAGGATGCAAGGACACTTGCTTCATCCACCCTCTGGAATACCTTTCACTAGACTGGGTTTAGTAGGTCTCTGCAGCCCTTGCCTTTGCCTTGTCTCTTTCCGTGCGCAGATGTTAATTACCTGATTGAAGTCATCACCTTTTCTATTCTCCTGCTTCACTATCGGCTGCAGAGAAGCACCAGAGAGCAGAGTGTCCTTCCAGAGCACCCGAAGGGCATCCATGATCACTGCCTTACAGTCGCACATCTCCACAGGGTTTACACTGTTTAAAGTGACACAATGTAACACTTCCCAATGTCACACAGCACTATGCATCTTTAAGTTGAAAAAGGCTTAATTTTCCAGAGGGATATTTGGACATCAAACATACAGAAGCAGGTGAGTAACATAATAGATGCTCTCTGCTGGATTTAGGTGACTCACTTGAGAAAGCTGAGGTGCACAACAAGAGCTCCTTGGAGCCCTAGGCAAAGATTAGTTTGTGTGTGTAAGAGATGATGAGAGCTGAAATAGGTGGCAATGGTGTGTGTGCAGTGTGTGAAATTGGAAATGGGTGGCTAGCGTTGTCAATCTCCACATGTCTCACCACTCTCACTAATTTGCTTTTGTCTGCGTCATTTCCAGCCGCTGACCATGGTCTGAAATATCAATGAGTGTGAATGCGTTCAGTGAAATATGTGCACTGCAGTAAACGAATGCAATGTTTACCAATTTGAGACATTATAACTTTATGAATTGTTTTCACAACAGGCAAATATGCAGAATACTTTTGAAAAATTACCACTTAGCCTGTTGTTGAAGTAGAGCCGTCACCAAGAAGGGGCACTAACTCGACGTGCCCCTCTTTTTGCAGGGCAGGCAAACATCGCAAGCGGGCATGGCGGCAGTTACCATATATATATATAATATAATAAACGGCCCTGTGTTGAAGGCACTGTGTAAGTCTCCGAGGTGGAAGATTAGCAGAACCAGACTCATTGGAAAAACGTGCCTGTGGCGACATTTCTGCCAAATACTGTACTGAAGCAACTGTGCTATTTTAGTATACTTCTATGAGTCTTTGAGCTCTTTTCATGGGAATTCATACCTGAGGGCACCACATTGTTTATAAGTTCAGTGCTGTACCAGGTGCGCTACTGAGCAAGTTTACTTTTTTACTTTTAAGTTTACAGTCACGTGAGGTCATGTGAAGTGAAACACCATGGGTCAAATCAGTATCTCAAAATAAATTGAGTGGGGTCACTTGCATGTTCATAATTAAAGCACTTTTTCAGAAAATTGTTATGGACTTACATGATTTACAGTGGGTACGGAAAGTATTCAGACCCCCTTAAATTGATCACTCTTTGTTATATTGGAGCCATTTGCTAAAATCATTTACATTTTTTTTAAATAGTTTTTTTTTTCTCATTAATGTACAAAGAGTACCCCATATTGACAGAAAACACAGAATTGTTGGAATTTTTGCAGATTTATTAAAAAAGAAATACTGAAATATCACATGGTCCTAAGTATTCAGACCCTTTGCTGTGACACCAATATATTTAACTCAGGTGCTGTCCATTTCTTCTGATCATCCTTGAGATGGTTGTACACCTTCATTTGAGTCCAGCTGTGTTTGATTATAC
>JAUMHQ010000083.1:6365443-6376017 GCA_032361165.1 Enteromius paludinosus
GGGTTAGCTGATTGCTAACAGCTGCGGGTAATCGTCCGCATTTCACTCGAAATTAAGTTATTGTCAAAACTTTTATAAAGTGTTTTTTGGGTTCGTAACAATTACTACTCCGTACTATGCAGCTGATATTTTATTTAGTAGTAGTACATCAGTAGTACCCAAGTTGCATATCTTAATGATTTTTTACAAATATTTTGAAATATACAGTTCTGTGCAAAAGTCTTACCACTAGTATATTCAGTGACAAAAACTGGTTTTAAGAGGGTTATTTTTATCTTTTGTTTCAGCGTGTCAGTTGGAAATATCAGTTTACATTACATTTCCAGACATTATTTTTGTTTGTAAAAATGCAGTGAGATTATTGTCTGACAACAGCCAGTGCTCCACACAGAGATCAGATCTGATCATCATCAGTCAGTCTGGAATCACATGAAGAACCAGAACAAACTGAGACAGACTTAATCCAGAAGAAACGTTGGCAAAGCTTTGGAAAGCTACAGTACTGTTCAAAGCTTTAGACACCCCTGTAAAAGTGCTCTAAAATAAGGAGGCTTTTAAAAATAATGCCAGTTTACTACCAGTTATTGTTGCAGATACTAGTGGACTAAGACGTTTGCACAGTACTGTATATCATTTTTCTTTTTTTTTATATATATAGTTTTTCATAGCTTTGAGAAGCATAAAGTCAGTGTTAGGTTGAACATTTACTTTCAGATTACTTTTTTCCCCTTCAAAATACACTACTTTTTTAGTGCACATTGCTAGGTGAAGTTAGTCCAAACATACAAATAAACATAAAAATTATCTTGATAATCTTACTGTACATAATGTCGGTAGCAGCTTCCAGTTAATGCATACTTCTCAGAACTTGGCAAATGTGTTTTAAACTAGATTATAAGAAGACTTACCTTTTTATTGTAGAAAGTGTTATTTTTCAGCACTGATCCCTGTGTGAAAGCATGCAAGTTTGGATTGATGTGAATAAATCATGTACTTTTGTGCTATTCATTTTGGGTTTCAATGGACAAAAAGGGTCCTCATATTGTAGTCTGCATGTGATTTATTTAGGTATTTGTACCTGAGCAGTTTCTATTTAGCCAACTCTTTCCTTTTAGCAAAAAAACATCATGTTAGAGGTTGAGGAAAAACACAGAAGCTGGGGTCAAGGGAAGCTCTGCGGCTGCTCACGCACAGATGAGTAATGACTACACAGAAGCAGCGTCTGATGGGGCAGCCACTCTCTTTGACGTCACCATTAACCAGAGTGAGATGAGGGGGAGGAGAAGAGAAAGACGAGGAAAAGAGGATCTCTCCTGATTTGACGTCACCATTTACCAAGGTACAGGAGAGTGTGATGGATGAGAGAGAAATGGAGGGAGCGCAGGTAATAGTGGGAGGGAGGGAGAGTTGATGTGTGGCTTTGTCTGCAGTAGCAGAAGGCTGGTGAAATGGACTGTGATATTGGCTTTTAATTTTCCCTCTGCCTTCAGCAGAAAGAACAGAAGAGAGGAGGGAAGCAGTAGAGAGACGAGAGCAGAAGGAAGGAGAATGAGGAGATTCACATTACCTCACGGACAAACACAGCATAATCACTGCCGTTGCACCTAGTAGTTTGGAATTATAATTTTTGTATAATGACTTCATCTATATGCATTTATAAAGTTATAAATAAAGAATTCTGTCATGGTACGGTCACATTTAGCGTTGTTTGCAAGCGAAATCCATTTCAATGGGACACGTCTGACACTAGTTTTGAAATAATATCCCTATGAGAAGCAGGCTCAAGTTTGATGAACTAGGGCACACAGATTTAGGGCAGATTGCCGACCAATAGCAGGCCTCTGTGTGTGGGCGGGGCTTTGTATCTTTGCATCAAAGCAAAACTGAAGCTCAACAATAGACGAGACATACCCCCCCCTGGCTGAGTAGACACCACTAGAATAAGTAACACTTCACTTCAGTATTATTAAATGATCCATAAAAAAAAGCAGTTTGGAAAGCCGTTTCTTAGGGTCGGATCATTTGCTGGCTGACAAAATAGCTTTGGATGTTTATTTCACTGTCATTACTCCTGTGTCATTCATTTTATGTCATATGCAGTCCTGCTCTCTTTCACCTGTGAAATTTTGCAGAGCAATGGTAAATTTTGCTGCACGAACCTAAGAAGGTGTGTTGATACAATAGTCTTTGAAAATGAAACGTAGCCCAAGTTTAATTCAGGCATTACTCATCATAGTTGTGCATGTCTTTAGGCAGTGCTGTAGTTCCATAACTATGCCATAATTCAAGAGTCACTTAAGAAGACCCTCATTAACCTCCTAGAGCCATGTAGAGTACTTTTTTTGGTCATAAATGGATGCACTTTATTGGACTTGAAAATCTTAGGAACTATTTACTGCCAGTATAAAGCTTGGAAGAACCAGGAAATTTAAAACCCCTAGGATGGCTTGAAGCTGTGTAAATCATGAGCTAATTTTCATTTCATTTTCATTGTCCCTTTAATGAAGTAAATACAGTGACAAATACAGGAATAAAAACACTGACAACTATTGGATTGAAATTGTGTGATAAGAGAAACATTATAGTTATTATTACACTGCAAATACTTATACTGACTATACTGATATCAGAATCGGGTATTCCAGAACAGCATGGAGGGGAAAAAATAAAAAAACAAAACTGTAGTATAAGGCAACAATGGAGGATCACACCAGCCAGCTGTTTACTAATTGAAACCCTAAAAAAAACAAACAAAAAACAACAACAATGCATTGCATTAGTCTAGTCTAGTACAGTTGACATGATTTATGACAGAGTTCTCTGATTTGCTATGTGTATTATTATGTGCCCCAAGAGTATTGATATCATACACCTCACCTTTACCAGTTACGCAGTTGGCTACCAGTTGTGTTCAAAATGTGTGTTAATGCAGAACAACACCGCAATTGACCTCTCATAGTGTGGCTTTATGGCAATCACATGGCCCTCTGGGATCTGGTGGATGGGGTCAGTTCAGAGGCTGCTGAGGTTTCATGGCCCATTTGAGACACTTGAAAAAAATAAAATAAAACTAAAGAGAAATAATGATTTTCTCTGGCTCATAAAACAGAACTGTCCATTGAGAAAATCATTTTTGAAAAAAGCAGATTATAGATTGGTATCAGGGGTTCTGATAATTATTTGCTTCTCATATATATTTATATAGATTAGGGGTGGCACGATACACAGATGTCATGGGTCGGTACGTACCTCAGTACAGGGGTCACATTTCGGTAGAAGAAAATAAATTACAAATACTATGCTCAGTTTCTTTTCATATATTTTGAACAGACAGTAGTACAAATTACCTAGATGTGAAAATACTGTTATATTATAAAGACAATGAGTGTTAAAAGTTGATTCTGCTGGAAATTATATAGCTGAAGTGATCACACACACACACACACACACACACACACACACACACACACACACACACACACACAAATATCAGTTTACAGGGCAGCTGGTACTTTATCAAAATAAAATACAGTTGTCTGTGTCACCGTTGGATCATGACTGAAGTAAAAAGCCTTTAATTTACATTAAAAAAATATTAGTTTAGCATTTGGATATGTTACATTGTAAATATGAAAATTAGGGCCGGGACTTTAACGTGTTCATTTAGATTAATTCATTAAACAAAAATAATTTGTAAATGTTTTTTTACGCATTTTAATTGCACTTACTTTTGCACCGCAGAACGTTTCTCACTGGATGAGTTTCGGCAGACCGATTATACTGGAGCACCAACTAGCGTTTCTAATGTTCTGAATGTACTTGAAAGTAGGGATGCACTGATCCAGATCGGCCGATATGTTTGCGCGTTTTGTCAACAAAACCGGTCATGTAATCAGCAGTAAATGCCATCAGGTGCGTGATTTCACATTGAGCCATTTATACTACACACAGCTGTTGTTCACAAAACCATGTTCATTATCAGCGTGGATCTGAGGCTGAGACTATAGTATATACGGCTCAATGTGAAATCACGGACGGCACAATATTGGTCTACTGGACTTGGTTGAACTTGAACTTGGTTAACTTTTGTTGCTTAAGCTTATGTATTCAGTCATTATTCAATGGTATACTAAAAATCCATATGAAAAACTTACTTCTCACTGTTCTCAGGTCAAATATTTATATGCGATTAAAATGCGATTAATTTTGATTAATTACTTACAAAGCCTCCAATTAATTAGATTAATTTTTTTAATCGAGTCCCGGCCCTAAGGAAAATATTATGGGGTACTTGGATTTGTGCTGAACGTGAGGGTTAGGATACATGAGCACAAAGCTCCATTTCGCATACAGTTGAGTGCGCAAAGTATACTGTTTTGTTAGTCTATGTGAGAGGTGTTTAAAATCAGCACATTTTAAACATTAAAAAAAGACATTTTTGTATGAATATCTGATATCTGGTAAAGTCGTGTTTGTGAGTGCAGTGCTGCTGTGAGAAGGCTACTGCTGGCAGAGAATCAATAATGGCATTTTTAATAAACCTCTCTCACCCATATAACCCAAAATTGAAATAATATAATAGTTCATAGATCTGACTCATCTCTTAATCATGTTTTTACAGTCATTTTACGGTTTAATCTGTATATTGTGAATATAATAAATATAATAAACAGTAACTTTTTTTTTTTTTTGTGAAAAACATGTCCAAACAGTAAAAAATATTGCTTATTTTGTTTACAAATTATTATTAAAGCTTTATACCATGGTAAATATGTAAATATAATTATACGCAGGTGTGGCTCATCTATAGGCAGGTACCCAAAAGCCTTAAAGTCAATAACCCTCTGTTCAAAGACTTGGACTCAACTCTGACTCGAACCCAACACTAATATATAATCTTAGAACTGGTACATTGTTGTCAATTGCGAAAACACGGAGTAAACATGAAACTAGTGAAAGCAGAGTGTGACGAGAGCAGTTGAGAGGCGTGAGGTGCTGCAGGATGTGGATGACATAGATAGTGCCAAGAGCCCTCTCTGTAAAATAGGCTTCTATCCAGTGGAATAGATGCACACTTCAAAGTGTAATAAAATATCAAAACAAATGATCACAAGTAAAGGTAAGCCAAGTACAGCGGTCTTTTCCCATTTTTACTGCTCTCTCTATGCTCAGATTGACTGAAGTGAGAAGTGCTTTCGACATTAGACATGGCAGAGAGGAAGATGATAGGAAGGTTTGAGGATTCCTATCCTTTCGGTTTTCTCCCTCTTTCTCTTTTGGCCACTGTCTACACCATCTGTATTCGGGTTTTGCACTGTAACCATAAAGAGCTGCTCAAAACATGGATTCTGATAGTTAAATTGTTGATTAATTCTTTGCATATTCTGCTTTATGTCTGATGTTCTCTGTGTGTTCAATCACAGCTTGTGTACTGCAAATACAAACGAGCACCGTGTCTGTCACGAGACTCTGTTCCCCTTTTGGGCTTGAACTGATGATAAGAATACTACGTTTACTTTGAAAGCAGAACTCGCGTGTATGGAAAGGGGCGTTACATTTCTGATGAGTTCTTGTGGGGTTTGTACATTCGCCGTGGCCAATCAGAGCAGAACAGGGCTTGTCAGAAGGAGGGTCAAACGACTCGTTTGAGAGCGGCGGGGCATAGCAGAGCTACAATAATGTACAGTATTTGAAAAATAATGCATGTCAACATATGATCTTTAAAATAGCATCATTTAACCTACTTTCCTTTTTTTTTTATTTGTCTTTTACCAACAGTCTCATCGAGATGAAAAGTGTTTTGGTGCTCCTTCATAACCTTTCTGTCAGTGAAGGCTCTCTCTCTTTCTTCCTCTCCCATCGTAGGAAATGATTGAGTGCATGTAGAATGCTGACATCAGATAACGTCTGCATTGGCAGTCCATGTGTGACTGCACTCTGGTCTAGATTTGCATATCATTTGGAATTCAATAAACTAAATGGACCCGTGCCCACACTGACAATAAAAGGGGTCATAAATATTATAATACCACTAGTCCTGACTGATAGTTGTGGAGATGGCTGGCAGGTCCGACTTCACTGTGAAAATTGTTTAATTGATTGTTTTCGTGCTGTTCTTTATCTCATCCTCTCTTCCAGGAAGTGACATCAGTCTATTTCCGTTTAGATGATCTTGTTTCTGTCAGTTTGTGACCTCAATCTCTAGCATGGGCTCAGAAGCTTCTCGCTATGAACTCAGCTTGAACTCCAAATCTATTTGTGCCAAAAAACATTTTCAAAACAGATTCTGATTCAGTCGTGCTACACTGAACAATAAATCACTCGCAGCGTTTTCCGAAATATGCGGTAGATGTGCCACTCAAGAACCCGGACAAATGATGCACAACAAGCTCGAAATAAAAGCGTCTATTTCATTAGTGTGTTTTAATTTGGCTATGATATCAGTGTGTTCTTCCCCTCCGTTGCTTCTGCTCAAGATTATTTTCCTGACAGGACGGAGCGTTTTCAATTACGACGTTCATGGCGTGCAACAGTGGGCCTGTGCCCCACTAGCATTGCTTTTATTATTTGCTAACCTTTCTAATTTCACACTTGTTAAATTTTCATGTAAAAGCCCTTTTAAGAGAGAGGCTTCAAGAGAGCGTTATGTCGTTGCAAATCTCCGGGGCACTTTTAGTCCCTGGGGCTTGAGATTCTTAATGGGGTGTGTTTCAGGGTTTGAGGGTGAAGCAGGGTGCCAGCTTAGACTGGAGATAAATTGTAACTTTGGAAAGCCATGCACTTTCTTTTCTAATCACTATTTTACATCTTTTAGAATTATTTTAAAGTTACCAAACTATGGAATACCTCACATTAAAGATTTTTGGTTTGTTTTGTATTTCTTTGCCTTCTTTTTCTATCTATCTATTCTATCGTTCTATTACCTATCTATCTGTAGTCTATTGTTCTATTATATATTGTCTTTTTATCTGTCATCTATCATTTCTACCTTTCATTCTATCTAGGGCTGGGTGATATGGGCAAAAAAAAGTCTGATAAAATATTTCACATCAGTTAATATTAATAATTACCATTATCAATTTCAAATCTTTATTTATTTTGAGTGTAAAGGCTGATTTTTGCTCCCAAGTTAAAGTTGTAGAAACCAGACTGTTAATTGTGTTTTTAAACTTCTCTTTATGATCATGATACTTCTCATTTTTGAATTCTTTACACTTTTAATTGTAAAGTAATTGTTCCTCATCAAAACAAATCTCTTAATAGAAACAAATAAAATAAAAAACTTCTTACTGACAGTGTTTCAAATCATGAGGGAGGTTTGTGTTGCGTGACTTTGATGCATGCTGTATGTTTTGCAGTGCAGGCTGAGACATTAATATAAATTTTTATGCACATTTGACAGTACTGTTAAGCTGACAATAGTAGTTTGAAAGTAGTAGTAGAAAGTCTTGGTTCATTATCAAAACAAAACAAAATCTAACATGTAATTTAAAAAACTATACGTATTTGTATAAAAAGCAGTAATTTACATTCTGAATTCAAGCTCTTCACACTGGATCTCACTGGATCTATCTATCTATTGTTCTCTGTTGTTCTATCTTTGATATATATTGCTCTATCTATTGTTTTATCTGTCAGTCTGTCATCTATCATTTTATCTTTTTGTATCATTCTATTCATTTTATCTATCAATTTTTCATCTATTATTCTATCGTTTTGTTATTCTATCTATCAATCTGCCATATATCTTTCTATGTATCATTCTGTTATCTATCGTTTTATCTATCAATATCTGTAGCATTCTGTAGCATCCATTTATCGTTCTACAGTATGTATCGTTCTATAGTTTTGTCTAGAGATGTAACATTCATTTGATAAATGTTGTATGGCAGGGTATAACGTTGCTCAGATGATTTTGGACGAATTTAATGGACAATGTTTGAGCTCATTAAAACATTGGATGTTTGATTCCAGACTTTGGTGTCTTGGCAAATCTGAAGACAGCCTGTGCTCACAGAGCTTACAGCCCTTCTGAAGCTTCAGAGGAGACGTGAGGTTACTAGAAGCTTTTTTTCAGGAAGAAGAGGAAGAAGAATAAACCCAGTGAAGCAGAAGGATTAGACAAAATGTCCATTTGATCTCCAGTTAATCACTTTGCTGTTGAGGAGAAACTGTGAAAATATAGAATAAGGTTTTTTTTTTTTTTTTTTTTTTTCTGTAGGACATAGCTCATGTGTACTGCCAGTTCTTTGTGTAATGACTTTTCTATTTTTTTCTCGTTTACTTACTTCATTTATTATACTTATAGTGTTGTTTAATACAGAGTCAAAGAATTCTACATTTCACTAAATGTTCATTAAGACATGATCTAGTGTGTTTGTTAAGCTGTTTTCCTCATAGGGTCCATTAGCCGGTCCCCACAAGGGAGGTGATTTCAGTTTTTACTATCCTTTTGGGGACATTTGATCCCTACAGCGTAGACAGATCCTGACCCACACACTCATCCTCTTCATCCCCTCTTCTTTTTCATGTGCACTGTCTCCCTCTCTCTTTCTGCTGGTGCTGCATTGATTGGATACACCTTGCAGTGGTTTAGCACCTCCTGCACTGCAGTGCTGCCTGGATCTGTTCAGGAGATTGAGAAAACTCACAGTGTGTAATGTAGACACATCCCAGTCACACACACGCACATTACACTATATTACAACATGACAGACATAACTCAGTAGCATGTGAGGTCAAATACATTGTAGATACTTTAATATTATATAACATTCAAACATGGTCTCATAAAAATATGTACCTCTGTGCACTTTTTGTGATGTAGACACATTTTTACATTGATATAGACACATATTTCTGTGTTTTTATTGCATTATTTCAGTTGCATAATTTGACGGTTCAGAATTGAAATATCCGTGGACTATATTGAAATATGCCCTGCTCCAAATCGATCCTAAACCTACCTGATAGTGTTAACAAATGCAAAACTGGTATCAAAAGGCATTTGTTAATGCAAGCGTCACATTTCAACTTCCTTTTACACAGATTTTCAAACCGGAGTTTACCATCGTCTGAGTGCAGCGCCTTTTAAACTACCGTCTCTGAAAACATGAATATGAAGCTGGGTATGTGTGATGCTAACGTTCAAAAGCATCAGTTTGCCTATTAACATTTTGAAGTTATAAAATTCTTCATGTAATTGTGTCAAAATTATGCTTTACTTATCAAAACTTTGTGTGGAAAGGAATAAAAGGTTTCACTCCCTCTAGTGAAACTGCAGTGATACGTACTTGTTGGTACACATTTCGTGGCTCACTAAATAGTGCACCACGGTATGTTAATGCCATGAGTCCAGGTATATAATATTATATATTTAATAATATTGTATAATATTTAATATTGTAGAATTTCTTTACATTATATTTTAGTATCGCGTTGCTGACGACTGAAGGTCTGGAATCTGTGGCAGGTTTGGCGTAGTGGCAACTTCTGTATAATTCAGCCAATCGGATATGATGATTTAACTTCGAAAGTCTACATTCAACATTCTGTGGGCATAACATCTGAGGCTGAGACTAATTAAATTTCTGTTTTAATATTTAAATATGGACATACAAGTGATTACCTCTATGGTAATAAAGTAATCACACACACACACACACACACACATGTTGGTTTTTGTGATTCATGGGGTCTCTCCATAGGTGTAATGGTGTTTCTACTGTACAGACTGTATGTGCTATTGTCCTACACTGACCCTACACCTACACCTACCCCTTACAGGAAACACAACACACTTTTAGATTCTCAAATAAACACCATATAGTATGTTTTTTAAGCCTTTTGAATTACGGGGACACTGAAAATGTCCTCATAAGTCACCTTCATGTTGTAATACCTATGTCCTACCCATGTCATTATACACATTTGTGTCCTCATAAACCACATAAACCCGCACACACTTACATGCATACACACACACACACACACACACACACACACATATATATATATACACATATATACACACACACACACACACACACACACACATATATATCTATATATATATATATATATGTGTGTGTGTGTGTGTGTATGTGTGAATGCTTTTGGTGACCTATACATAAACCAATTTTAATTTTAACATATACACCAAGGCAATTGTATTTATATTATTTAGATTTATATTTAGAATAAAATATGAACATTTAATAAATACTAAATATGAATAAAATATTTTTGTATTGAAATAATAATTCTGGTCCTTATGTATGTCTAATGTAAATTTTAATTAGTGCTGTAAAACAATTAATCACATCCAAAACAAAAGTGTCCTTTTACATAATATACATCTGTATTGTATATATTTATTATAAATATATTTATATAAATACATATATATTTTAAAAGCTCTTACAATTAAAGCATAAAAGGAGAAAGAGGAAAAAAAGGAAAATAATATAATTAATCAATTTAAAAAAATATTTATATATAAATAGTATTTTTCACTTTGTTTTATGAGCTCTGTGTATACTAATTGTCACTATATACTGTATATATATATATAT
>JAUMHQ010000083.1:6401550-6418439 GCA_032361165.1 Enteromius paludinosus
TCAGCTATACATCCGCGCTAAAGGTGAAAGTCACCGTATAGACTCCAACCCAACTTTGTCTATAGATTAACGCCGATTATTATTATAATATTTAAATGTAATTGTATTAATTATTTGGATACTGACAGTATAAAGTAAGTGTATGAACTTTTTTTAATATTCCTATCTATGAATATTCATAACTTTAATATCCAATCATTTCACAGTTCAGTGAGCTGTGCTTTAAGATTTCACAAATCATGTGACTAGAACAATAGTCAGATTAGTTGTGGACATTCTCAGAAAATGTCTTCTGTTCTTCTCGTTTACTGCTTCTTGTCATTCAAAGACCATCACACACACACACACACACACACACACACAATGTCCTCTTTGGCAGTTTGGCTGCGATCCTGAGCCAAAACAATTGCTTCAAGACATCTTAGAGAGTTTGGCGGAAGAGTACATGCGCACACGCACACACACACGGACACTGGCCTAACTCCATAACGACTTATGGCCTAGAGTAATGGGTCAGCACAGAAAGGCAGTTCAAGGACAGTGTTGGCGCAGAGAGCTCGTAAACCTGCTCGACTCTCTGAGCGCATACGGAATGTCTGAAAATAAACTAGCATGACCTTCACACCGATGAGACCGAACCTTCATGTTGTAAATGGAATTTTGCTGATGTGTTTGGTCTTCTATTTACAAAATATTCCTAATGTAAAGGGGGAGAAGATCAGCTTCAAGGACACGTCGCATAAATCAAACATTTAATGCTCTCTCACGCTGTAGCCAAACAGATTTACTGTAACCAGGGGCAACACAATATCTTCAGCATTTTGAGAGGGCTGTGTTTGCAGTTCCTTGGTCATCAGTATCTACTTTGTCACCAATGTCTGCTATTCACCTGACATTATATTGTTTTATGTCAGGGTATGGGTATTTTTAAAGATGGGTAAATTACATTTACACTTTTTGTCATGTATAGAATGAAAAACATTTAAAAATAATGTGTCTATTGCATTTTCTTACAGCAGGGCTCAACTGTAAAATACAAAGCCTATTTTTGGGTTTAATATGTTTTTTTTTTTATAGATTAAAATTCATAATTTTACATTTACATTTATAAGTTTACAGTTTTAAAAATATATAGTTTAAGTAAATAAATAAATATATACACACACACACACACACAATATTGTTTATGATATTTCGCAAAGCATTTAACCAAAAAAGCTGGTAATTCAGTTATTCTGTTAAGAATTATAATCGAGAAAATTTACAGAATCAGTCACAAAAATATATATGATATATGGCAAAGAAGCTTCAAATAACAAAAAGATAAATAGATAAACTTTATTTTTTAGTATTTAAATATTTAGTATTTATATAAATATATATTTCTTTTTCCTCAGGTCAGCCTGATCCAGTTATTATTAGTATTTTTGCCGAAAAATAATGGCATGTATACCAAAACATTACTGATTGATTTTGAATTTTTCTGTCTTTTTCTGCCTTTCGTGCAATTTCAGCAAAAACCTCAATCTCTTATAGCAAATTAGATGCTAGATGTAGTTAGGGTAAATGATGCATGTTAATGAAACTAAATAAAAAGTTGATGAACAACATTCATAAACAAATGTCACAGAATAACAAATATTACAATTTTCATTGGATAAAAAACGAATGTAGAGGATTATAAGATTAGCTAGCAGGGCAAGTCTCCTGGTTTTGGGTCCTGTTTAGTAAAGGATACTGATAGGGTAAACAAACAAAACCTTACTAAAACACTGCATTTATTTAACCTGATATAAAAGCTATTTGGTTTTGATCCGATAAGCAGTTTAGTCAGGTGTAAATGCTTCTTACATGACCTTTCATGTACTGCAAATAAGTTATTTATAATAAAATACTTATTTGTAATTAAAACTATAAAAAAGTGCTGATTTTCAAGTTTTAAGATGCGGTGCCCGGGTTGCTGTAAAGCAAAGGGGGATTTTCTACCGCAGAACTGCCATCTTGCTTTGTGTTGATTGCTCTTTGTTCTGTAATGTAATGCTGGATGAATTCCATTCTTAGGTGGCCCAATGGGGGCTCAGGCAGACAACAGGTCCAATCCAGTGCCATTGTCAGGCAGCTTAGCAGCCATTGTCTTTGTCATGGAGACTCTATGATGATCTCGTTCCATTTCAATAGGAGAGCAGTGACAATCCCCAGTGCTGGGACGAACATGTGCATATTGTGAATCTGGAGTGACTTGGTGTGTGTTGTGGCGTCTTGGACTTGTGTGCATGTGTGTGTAAGGGTTGCACCTCTTTTCTATATTTATCTTCAAAGTGTGCCACCTCTCATGTGAGCTCTAGCCCAGAACCTGGAGGGAGGGAGAGGGAAATATAATGAAAAGGAGGAGGGTTTAGGGATGAACTGTGTTCATTGTGTTAGTTGGTATCTGGGACACTGCAATGCCACATCGCACCCCACTTTATTGTCTGCTTTCATATTGAGCTGTGCATGTGTGCATGTTCATGTGTGGTGGGTAAAATGCTAATGCAACCTTATACATGAACATGCAACAATTTATCTTCTGCTTTGTTTTTATGAACATGCTACACTGTTTAGCCATAACACTTCGTCTAATATCAATACCTCTGAAAGCCAGCATCCCAGCTTCTAAACATACCTAACTTCTTTATTGATAATCTATGAATCATCTGAAAGCATCACAAAGCATACGTTTTTTGATCTAATCAGGGTTGTTAATATCCTGGGGAAAAGCGTGTATATACGCTGTGATATTCTCTAAAATAGTGAAGACGCATAATAAATAATGGTGGAGTAATAAAAGTATTCTTGCAGTGACGCAACACTGAAGTTGAGCTACTGATGTCACATCCTGTTTTACTGATGTTTTTCTGGATCTGGGACCATTTTAGTTGTGTTGCTGTCTATGGAGGGACAGATAGCTCTCTCATTCCATCAGAAATATCTTAATTTGTGTTCTAAAGATGAACGGAGGTTGGGAACGACATGAGGGTGAGCAATTAATGACAGAATTTTCATTTTGGGGTGAACCATATTGTGTTTTTAGTTCTTTTTGTCCAGTTCAGTTCATGTGGATTTGTGTTTGAATAGCCCTGGTGAGAGGAGCGAGTGTGGTGTGTCTGTGAGTATTTGTGTGTTTGGATGAGGATTAACTGAAATCCTTTGTTTTAAACCTGCTTTTGGCCCATATCATTCAGTCCCTGTAGTCTTGCAGTCCATTAAGCTGGACTTCACACACACATTACTTAACAGATAGAAAGAGAGACGATAAGAGAGGCTCAAAGTCCAGCCTGCAGGCCAAATCCAGCCATAGATTGAATTGCATTGCTGCATATTTCTTTGCACTAGTGGAGTTTTAATTTAACAAATGTTTTCATGAAAGAGAAAGTCTGTCCTTAACTACTCTCTCTCATGTCATTCCAAACCTATAAGACACAAATTCAGATATGTTTGATGAAATCTGAGAGCTGTTTGACCCTGCATAGACAGACCACATTCAATGCAAAGAAAGGTAGTAAGCAAATTGTTAAAATAGTCCATGTGACCAATTTTATGAAACTATTAGAATACTTTTCGTGTGTTCAAACATGTCTTAAGACGGGCGTACACGGTGCGATTTCTGAGGTTGTACGAGCTCGCATGCAATTTTTTTTGGTTATCGAAGGAAATCGTCTCTTCCCTTATGGTCGGGGCTCGTAGGGTGTGTGGGAAATTACAAGACGAGCAGAGTGCCTTACGAGCACTTCCTGACTCTGTCGGAGTGAAAGCGTGACGTGGGTGCTGTTGAGCGAGACGATTTGTTGAGCAAACTGGAAATGACCAGTCAGAAGCTAAAAAAGAAAACCCCAGAAGAAGAAATACGAACATCGTGAGGAACTTTGTGAATGTGATTGCCTCGGAAATCGGCAGTTTTTAAAATTGTGTCGTGTACCACTGCGTCCGTAAAACAAAGTCACTCCTGACATGTGCGTGGCCATATACGGTCTTACTCCTCAACAACAAAGTTCATCAATGTACCATTTATATTGCCATCTGATACCGTTACATTACTTATTAGGAAATGGACAATTACTGTAAGAATCTTCCTAACTGATGCTAATGGTCATAATGAAACAAACATCTGGGCAATGAAACGTATCTGAACATCTGCTAGCACTTGTGTTTTCTGCAGGATGAAGCTCTCCTCAAGGGACAAATATTACAGAACCGTCCACGTCTGTGACAAAGACAAGGATTCCAGTCGTGCTCCAATCCGTTGTCTTTGTCATAGTGACACAGGTTTCATTGTTCCGTTGTCAATGTGATGAGAACACGCTGGTCATTGTTTCCTGTTCCCAGAAGTGAAAACATCACCTGCTTCTTCTTCTATTCACATGTGAATTTCATTCTCGCCCAAGATGTTGTGCATCTCAGTTGGCTACAGCGAGCGTGTTTATGTGTATGCAAGTCTATAAAATCATGCCTAAATTACAATTGAAAATCGCTCTGTAAAAGCCCCCAATGTCCAAATAACCATTCTGTGCTATGGCATCTTTGAGCATGTATAGTTAGTCTGAGTGGAGCGATTTTTTCCCTCTAAATGCTCTTCAGCACTAATGAGGGTTGAGTGTCTAGTAAAGCCCTTCCGTTGCTTCGCACATCACACTAGAAGACAAACAATATTAATTATACAACCGATCCACATTTACCCACACAGTCCCACAGCATCCTATGTGTGAAACATAACATAATCCAAGCTCAGTGAGGATTTACTATCATATCTCTATTCATTCTACCACTGCATTTTTCTTCGTTTTTAATTGTGATTATTAGTTTTATGCAGTTTTTGTACTGCTGATGTATTTCTGGAAAGGTTTTTAAGTTCGTCACACTAATGAAATACGATTTTTTCTGTTTTGCTAGTTGGTTTGTATTTAAAATTAAAGGTATAGTTTACACATAAATTAAAATTCCATTGTTTGCATGCTTTATTTTCTCCGTGCTCATTTCTTCAGAAAAAAAACATTTGTTTTTGATTTAATGATTTAAGTTCAACCAAAGAAAGTCACACAGGTTTGGACATGAGAATGAATAAATGACGCTTTTCATTTTTTAAGTGAACTGTCCCTTTAAGAAGAGGGTCATTCTAGAATGCCTGTGATTGGGCACAAATCAGTTTAGTGCACGATGAGTCATTGTTGTTATATAAATAGTATAGTATAATAGTAGAGTAACAGAGTATAATAATCTATAATGTAGATCGCTTCAGAGCTAAAACACCTGCACTAAAATGTATTTTCATATGATGGAATCATTAAAAAAACTTTATATAAATAATATACCGACTACAACCCTGTGAAGAACTTGGTTCTTGAAGAAAAACTAAGGAGCGGCAAAAAGCGTATATATGTGTCTTGTTATATCAAGCCATGAAAGTGGAGCAAAGACTGCATTCATTTGCCTACTCTATAGACTGATGGAGAAATGCAAATGTGTGACAAAGAGAGGAAATATGGGGGAAAGATCAATAAAGCAGAAGAGAGCAAAGAGAATGTTACATGTTAGATGAGCTTATTATTGGATTATAATCAAGTAGATAAAGTCTCTGAGACTGAAAGATGCTGCACAAATCCCTTCACCAGCACTCTCTCTGTCTCTCTTTCAGTAAGTCTTATTCTTAGACAAATATGTAATGGCATATTTGTTCTCTAACAGGCACTATGCTGTATTTGCCTTTTTTGTTTTTGATGTGTTTTTTATTTAGTCCATGCCGCCTTTGTTTCTTTTTTCCCCCTCCCCATTTCTGTTGTTTTGTGTTGGTATGCAGAGGCAGTCGCTGGCACTGCTTCCAAGTTCAAACACACACAGACACACACAACACAGGGACTGTCTCAGCTCCAACAGACAGCGAGCGATTAGGATCAGTGTGAAGCCTGCAGAGAGGCAGAGCTCTGAGAGAGAGGTGGTGATATAGAGAGGGGCGGGGTCATTTGGAATGGGTGTGGTTTGGTAAATAGTGGTGGATTTACCAATTTACCAGTGGCGCATCCAAGCATATGGTTTCACAAAATGTATGATTTCTGCAATTAAATGTTTATTTACTAAAGTAATTATAAAGAACATGGAAATGAGCAATAAATTCAAATAATTTGAGTGTTCAGGAGCTATATTCTCAGTGATGTCAAAATAAAAGTCTGTTTTCAACCATTATGCCAAATATCGGCAGATAATATCGGTACACCTTTTATTATTATTCTCTGTGTTATATTTGTATATATTATATTTTATTTGGTATGATGACTCTTAAAGGAATAGCTCACCCAAAAATGAAAATGCTATTGTTTACTCATCCTAGAGTAGTTTCAAACCTGTATGAATCTCTTTTTTCTGCCGAACACAAAGGAAGATATTTTAAAGAAAATTTGTAACCAGGCTGTTTCGGGTCACCACTGACTTCTGTAGTAGGAAAAAAAAAACTATGGAAGTCATGACCCAAAACAAAGATATTCATACAGGTTTGGAACTACTTGAGCTGCATATGACAGCAACAAGGTAAATATGCTATAATCCTAGATTTACTATATTTCATTTAATTCTCTAGAGAAAAAGAAAAGTGAATATAGTTTTCCAGGTAAATAACATGTATGTCGGGACATCATCTGTGTATAGAAATCTTTAATAAGTACAGGGAATTCTGCACAACAGAGCCCCAAAGACCCCTCAAACGTTCAACAAGCAGCTCTTCTATATAGTGTGGTGTTTGCATGCCTGTCCCACAGATCATGATGACCTTGTTGGGTATCTTGTTGTGTGGTGTAGGGCTTTGTCCAGCCTATCTACACCGATATCTGCTCCTGATAGCAATCACTGCTTTTACCTGCCATAGGAGGACAATCAGGAAGGAAATAAACAGGAAATAACACAATGTTCCATCCTGTTTTCTTCCTCACTGCTGAGTGAATCATGACCCAAAAAGCCTGGAGAGGAGAATAGCAATACTCATGTAAATGTCACATAAACACATTACTAAAGCTCCAGGAGATGGGGCCAGTTAAAGCGCTCATGGTGTCGTGGTGTGATGGAGCAGATCAGGCCAGGCATGGCCACTAATGCATTTCCTCCTTAATTGATGCGGGCTGCTGTGAACAGGCAGCACGACTGGATGTATGGTCAAAAGCTCACTCTAGATTATTAATGATCTTTTGCAAACTCTCATTTGTATTTAATTTTCAGCTTTCCTTCTATATGTTCTGGCTCTTAACTAAATCTTTTACTGGGTACATTAGGTTATTTAGCCTAGCACATTTAAATAAGAACAAACCACAGATTTCTACGTCAAGCAAATAAAAAATGTGTGTGTCCATGTATACACAGTAATATATGTACAGTATGTGTATGTGTGTGTATAAAAGTATAATAAAATGTTAACACTTTACTCAAAACCTTTATGTATAATGCATTATAAAAATAGTTTTGATCCATTAATTATGCCTTGTAATGCTCTATATAATACATCATACGATCCCATGAATAATTGTTACTACAGGTACTATATTATAACACCTATCAACTCATTGTTACATTATGCTTTTTAAATTCAGCTATAATAATTTATGACAAGATTTAATGTATGGCACCACACATTATGAATAATTATAAAGCTTTATGCCCTCTACTAACCCCTTATATAATGCATTATACATCAAGGCTGTAAGTAAAGTGTTACGAAAGAAAAAAAAGACATTAGGATATTGTTTAATTTTCTCCTTTATCTTCTCAATCCCTCAAGAACCACTGCCATAGACTCCTAATGTATATTATATCATACTATTTTAGTGTCGTCTTCCTTTTTGTTTCATTTGCACACAAACACTTTGTTGTCTTTTTACATCATCCCTTCATTCTCTTGTTTATTTGCCTCATCCTATCTTCATCCTTCCTCTTTCCGTCAAACTAATATCTTCTTTCTGTCCCTGGTTCCTTCCACTTTCTTTCTTGGATATTGTCCAAGCCTTGCTTTCCTGCCAAAAACACGCAAAAGCAGACACGTGTGTGTGTGTGTGTGTGTGTGTGTGTGTGTGTGTGTGTCTGTGGAGGGCGTAACGCAGTGCTGTTCATCCTTTTCCAAGTCCTTTTTGTCTGTCTTTCATCCAGACTCCCTACCTCTGTCCCCTTTCATCCAAAAAGCCTCCATCTCGAGGTGGCAGTCCCACCGGTCATAGCAGGCCGAGCTCGCTGATCTGTACCTACAGTGACAGGATGATTCGGAGAAACAAAAAATCAATCATCTTAATTTCTGGATGCACTGGAGTGAACTCATGCAATCTAATGCACACAGACTCCACCGCAGTTAAACACACCATCGGCAGTATTGATCATACCACCTGCTGTGTATTTGTGTTGTGCGTGTATGTGTGTGTTGCACACAGAAATTAAAATATTCCATTCATGCACAACTATTCATCATATAATCTTTTTCAGTGTTGCCTCCCCGTCCTGCCTTGATTTTTATTCCTCTCCCTCCCTCTCTGTAGTTTATATCTACAGTAATTCCAGGCTGCTTTATGACACTCAGCTGAACAATAGAGACAAGCCTTTCTCTCTTTTTTCTTTGCACTCTTTTGATCTTGCTTCCTTTCTGCTGCTCCGTAATTAAAACCAACAGCTTTCTTTTGCACTGTGAGAGATACAGGAAAGATTATGAAGAAACCGCAGTACTAAATGATTCAGAACGTGTGTAACTCAAAGAGATAGTTCACACAAAATGAAAATTATGTCATCATTTATTTCACTTCAGTCCCTCCAAACTTGAATGACTTGGATTCTTCTGTGGAACACAAAAGTAGTTTAATGTACATTGCTGGTTATTTTGGGAATAGATTTTAATCTATTCTTTTTTTATTGAACTAAGATCAGTTTAATTTGTGAACGTGTCATTCAGAGCGAACATTCTCGAAATTCTTCTAGGGGTTGAACTGACATGGAGATGTGTAAATTATGGCAAAATATTCATTTTTAGGTAAACAATCCTTTTAACAATCCTTTTACCTAAAAAGTTGTTTAATTCAGGTGGTGTACTTTGCATATTCAGATGTTCCTCTAAATATCTTTTGACTTGACTTTAGCTGATGGACTGGCACCCATTCACTGCAGATGACTCACTGATGAGCAAATCTATTCTAATAAAGAAAGAAACTGCATCTCAGTTGGCCCAAGGTTGACAACTTTCAGATCCAAAATAAAAGTTTTTGTTTACATAATATATGTGTACTGTGTATATTTATTATGTACACACTGGTTATTCACTTCCCCCGCCTACAATCCCTGCCGGACACTGGAACTCAAACTCGCGACGCAAAGTCCAACTCCCGATCTATTAGGCCATGACTGCACCCAGAATGCGGTGTTTATACTAGTAGTACACAAAAATAAAAGGTATAACAGCTTCTCTTGCTTTATTCGTTGTTTTTCATCCTCTGTTTCCTTCAAATAAGCACGGAAAGCACCTTTGGCCAAAGAAATGATTGTACATGAGCATAAACCCCATACGGTCTGCCACACTGGTTTGTTTAAATCTAGCTACCACACTTCCTTGCGCTCAGGCAGTTTGGCCTGGAACTCTACAAAGTTGTGGTTTGAAGTCGTGGCTCAAAAACGCATCATAATAAAAGCTTCTCATGAGGTTGTGTGTGTGCGTCTGTTTGCAAGCCCAGAGTTTCCAATGTGAGGTAGTAACCGTTTTAGAAATTACAGCTGAAGGGGTTGCAGTGACTTAGCTTCGCATTGTGCCTAATAACGCCCTTCAGCCGTGATTTATTTATAATAAAGCACATCCTCTCGTACCTTATTACTTAAATATATATATACATGTATATACATACACACACACACACAGACATATATTATGTAAACAAAAACATTTATTTTAGATGTGATCAATCACGGTTGATCATTTGAAAGCACTAATTACAATACAGTTTTTAACCAGCATAGCATTTAGCTTGAGTATGTATATGGAAATGATGTTGATATGAGGACTCTACCATATCTGCATAATACAATTGATTTTCACATTTCATTTTTACATTTCACCCATTATTGTTAAACTCAATTATTTACATTTTTTACTTTTTAAAAAAAAAGATAATTTTATCCAAAATATATTGCTAAAGGAAAATGCATTTAAAGTGATTCAATGTTTTAATGCAGCATAAGAATTTTAGTTTCTAAGTAAAAGTAATAATAGCAATAAACATACAAATTCAGACACACAAGTGTAGAACCAAGCATAACAAAGTTGCCGAATAAGAATTCACTGGCTCACAATCTTTGTATGCTTACCATGTGACAAGCTCTCCGCTGAGATTCCCATAGTTAAATCAAGCTGTTGTGTGCTCTGACACCTCTGATTTCAACCAGTAGGGAGTCCAGGGTCCGTCACGGGTTAGCAGGCAGGTGAAGTTCCTCTGAAGCGCCCAATCGATTTCTTTCCTCTCAGAAACCCTGGTGGCAAAAAATCTATCCCACATAACATCAAATAGCTCTCAGACCATGCATCTCTCCTCTGGCGTATGTCCTCTGGCTTTCTCCCTGCTGCTGTTGGGAGCTGACAAAGGCCCCTCAAGTCATTTCCAGAGCTGGCGTTTGGCATGTCGTCCCTAGGAGTGTGATTGTGTGACCTGTGGACTGTGTGTGTGACAGTGCCCATTGAGCTGCTAAAAGCTCTTAATAACAACACCGACCACTTCAACACTTCTGAGAAAACACAAGCGGGACGGTGACCTTTAGTCTGGTCAAATCACAGCACTGCAAAAAGCACTTTAACTCAGAGCACTTCCTTTTTACGAATAAAAGCAAATTGAGGTTTTCATCAGAGATGAAGCTACTACTGATTCTCCTAACCCCCGTAAGTGGTAAACTTATAGTTAAGAGACTCTATTACAAAGTTTTCCACTTTTCAAGCGGCTAAAGAAACATCTTAAAGTACGGCTGAAAAAATGAAAAGGTGACAAAAGTATTTTTTATCAAATGTAATTTTAATAGTCTTTATTTGATTCTATCAATGACTCATCGAGTCAGTGAATCAGTGATTCATTTTTGTCCGTTTAGTTTCCTGAAATGTACCCTACCCTCCAAAAGTTTGGAAACGCTCTAGAAAAGTGAGATTTTGGACAAAAGTGTCATGAATCCTTTTTAATTTGTGATGATTTTGCACTGATAAGGGACAACACAAACTAAGAAAACATATTTTATTAAATAAACAGCTTATACATAGAAAATACTTAAATTTCAATTTATCAAAATATCCATTAGCAGCTATTACAGCTCTCATAATCTGGGCATCCGTTTATTCAAACGTTGACTTGATATATTACTCCAAGCCTCCTGAAGGATTGCTCAAAGATGATTCACACTGGCTGGACACTTCTTACGGATATCACAGTCCAGTTCCTCTCATAGTAGCTCAACTTTGACGTGTATATATAATCAAAATGAAAATGATTAGTGCTGGTCTTCAATGATAATGTCAAGTTACTTTAACGTACAGTTTTTGCACCAAAAACATAATTTATGCTGATATCATCCAAAAGCACACTTTGCCAGGGCTTTTTCCAAACATTAAGGGCTTGATTTACAGTACTCTGTGCTTTGTTTATTCAACTGCAGAGTACCATAACACAATGTGAAAAAGGTAACGTTTTACGTGTCAGGACCATTAGTTGGAAAAAAGGTCATGTTAGCAAACACTCATACTAGCACAGCTCATATAAAAGTCTTAAAACTTAGAGATCTGCCTGAACACAAGAAACATCTGCATTTAATCGATGAACTGTTTTCTTCTCGAGAAACTCTTGATTTGGTATACCCTGTCTAAAACGACTGGATTTCGCCTGTAATAATTCACCAAGCCATAGTAAACGTGACAGCGCTTTACTGCATAAAAAGGCATATTTTGCTTAAACCCGAGCATAAACCAACCACAGACTCGAGCCCACCTTTGACCAATTATTTAAACCAGTACAAGTCTGTTCTTTCTGTATGAGTAATGACTTTTAAGCAGTAAATAATAGATGAGCCTCTGAAATCCACCCGGGGTTATGTTTATTTATTAGCCTGTTTTCTCTCATTAGACTCCATCTGACATTTGATCTGGCCACGGCTGCACTTTCCGCACAAAGTCTAGACTGTGTCACCCTTCAAATTAACGAATATGAAGGGGTACCGTGGCAAGTAAAGCTCTGTAATATGAATAAAAATGGTATTTAAATCAGGATCCAGCTGATCTCCTGTCAGGCCCGGCTGTCTCTCCTCCCATTCATTATACAGCTTTGTCACCAGTGTCTCTCTTTCACTCCACCTCCTCTTTGCCTTTTCCTTTTCATGCTGCCATCCTCCAGCGAGGAGCCTTTGTAGTGACAAAAAGCATGTGTGTTTGCCTATGACAGGTGTGTTAATGTGCCTCTGTTTAGCACATTGGGTGCTAATGGGAGTCTTCACTGTGAAGAGAGCAAGCTCGACAGGGTAACCACAGCACTGAAAGAGCGTCTGTCCAGGCTCAAGAGGTGAGACGGAGCTCTAATTTGCCTCGGCTCCAGACAAACCCCACTCTAATCCCACATCGGGCTGTCAAATAAGGAAGAGGATCCAGGTTTCTGTACCTAAAGAAGCACATGTTTGAAGTGTGCACCATGCTGCCCGCCTGTCTTTGTGTCTGGAGCAGTCTTCCTCAAGGACAAGTTAAAAGTTTAGTCGAATGAAATCCCTCAGAACTCTTCAAACCCGAATGGCCAGAGGCCTGTATGGATTAGCGATTTCTCTTCAAAGCCTTGAATCAAGATTCCGGCTGCTAATTTACACATTTGAACAAAATGTCAAAATTGCTGGTGGTTTTGCATGCCAGGTAATGACTACCTTTGAGACGACTCTGCCAAGGCATAACCTCGCTCATCAATTTAGCACATCCTTTCCAGCAATGCTAATGTTGCTGTGAAAACTGTGAACGTGGTGTGCTGAGAGTTTCTTTGAGGTTGCGCTGTGGTCTCGGGAGGTCTTGATTTATTGTGTGGTTGAATTAGCGGGAGTATCTCTCTTGTAGCGCTGGAACCTTGCTGGCCTGTAATATTTTTCAGTGCTCTCAATCTGGTTGTATCTCTGTGTGCAGTGTACCGATCTATCGCTCAAAGTTGTTTTTGTCTCTCCGCACTCTGCTTATTGTGCTTTATCTGTACTGAAAGCCATTGTGCCTTGTAGTGGCCATGGTTGTCTGCTCTTTTTTTTTTAAGGCAGCAAAGCAGGGATCAGTCTGATGAGTAAAAATGTGGAATTTTTCACATCACTGTTTCATTTTAAGTGGGATGTGACCCATCAGGTCATGGGTAATTCTCAAAACTAGACGCTATTATCTCCTTGCCATTTTGTAAATGACCAAGCCACCAATTAAGCCATAAAACTAAGATCTGTCAAACAAATCAATGTGTAGATGTAAAATTATAGCTGTGAAAATGAAATAAGATAGCATAAGGTAGCACTGACTTCTCTTTGAACAATTAAAGTTAATAGCAGCCCCTTCTGCAAGAGAAATTATATATTTGCTATTAAACTACACATTGTGTGAAACTACCTGTACTTTAGCTATACTGACATGAGATGAAGATTAATATAGAAAAAAAAAATACATTTTATATTGCATGAGGATAACGCAACTTTGACATCACACAGTTACTAGTAAGCACATACAATTAAGACACAATATTGGATGTTACTTTATCTATTTTTACTTCTGTTTAATGGCAAAGAAAGCAAAGTTTCAGCAGGATTGACCATTTCAATTGAGAGTTCCTGAAATAATCAATGTTCGTTAGCAAATGGACCAGTGTGAGTAAATGTTTCAGTGATTCAGTCGTAACTCATCTTAAATCAGAGTGTTTAAATAGATGGTAAAGTGAATCATTCAGTGACTCACTCATGAAGACAGTAACTTGTTTGTTATTGAATCTATGAATGAATGATTCTTTGTGGATTTGTTTAAATCGATTAAGTGAATCATTCAGTGACTCACTCATTATGTCAGTCACTTGTTTTGTCATCAAATAACGATTTGAGTGAACCGATAAATGAATATTTCTTTGTCTTGCTTACAAAGATACTATGTAACCTGATTTAACTTAAAAAAACAATCCACACATCTGATTCAAGGCCATGATAGTCTATCTGGAATTTAGAGAAATGTAGACAAGCACAGTTTAAATAAAAGGAAAAAGTCTTTTGTTATTAGACTGCACATCAGCACTCAGCACCAATTACATCCAAAGTACAGAACATGCGGTCTAATTTTACTGCACAGAAACTTACTTTAATGCCTTCTTTTAGTCATACCTTTCTCTAGTAAAAAGAGTTATACGTATATAAATTTGTACAATAGGAGATTTATAAGAATGATCTATAATAAGTTTTGCAGCTGCTAACTGGGTTCCGATCAGTCATTTACTGAAAGTGTTCTTCCCATACAGTATGTCCCTGAGCAATCTTCTACGACCAGGTGTGTGGAAAAGCAGGTGGCACTCTGAGAATAAATAGAGATGAGCAGTCAGCCACACCTGGTGATTTGAACCTAAACCCCCTCTGATTATGTCCATTACGCGAGTCACTGGTCCATGCTCCCATAATGCCACTCGACCAAACTATAGTCTTTTCTCTGACCTAATCCCTCCTGCCTTTCTGGCTAGTGGGAGTCAGCCTGAACTTTGATGTCTAGTGACGGAGAACAAATACCTGCTCTCCGCTGAAGGCAGGACTTGATTTCTCCACCTCCGCAGGTTTACCCAGCCCTCCCCGCTGTGAACTGACATTAAATACACAAGGGCCGAGGGCAAGAGGTGTTGATCTGATTTGAAATTGAGCCCTCCACAAGCATGAGTAACAATCTGAGACTGGCCTCAAGAGGCCGTTTTTAACTTTAGATGGAGACCACAAACACTTGGGGAAAAAGCAGGAAATTAATACATTTAGGAGGGAATGTTTTTCCAAAGTAATTCTATGCACAATGCTTTTATCATCTCTGTCAGTATGATTAATGATGAGCCAGACACACTGTTTTTGGTGAAGCAAAAATGCAATATAACAGTGAATAAATTCACAATTGGTTCCTTATAGAAAAGACTGCATGCAATTCTACTTGCAAATTAAATTTGGGATCATGTATGTATTTGCATTTATTTCAATGGCTGTTATGTACAATAATGAAATATATATAGGGTTTTATTCAGAGTAATATGCAACTAAGTTTGGATGGCAGTCAAAGGAGAAGGATGCTTTTTGCAGGTCATGCTAACTAGCTAAACTTTGACATCTTGAACAGTTTAGTTGCTCATATACGTTATTGTTCATGTGCATTCTGATGTCGAATTGATTTTTAATAATAATTATAATAATAATAAATTGCAATGTTTCCACACAACATTTAGGTCACCTTCACTTAGACTGGGTTCTGTGAAATATACATTTTAACTGTTTTATATCAAATTCAACACGACTCAAAAGCTTAAAAAAAAATGAAGTTCATTTAATAGGGCTTGTACTTTTTCAAATCTTTAGATGGGTCTGCCACATATTAAATATGGTCCTAAATTATGATTATACAGAAGAGCTACAAAGCTTTTACTCCACCGCAATTGAGGGGAAAAATAGCAAACTTGATTTAAAAAAGGCAAAAGCACTATAAAAAGCAATTTTATCACACTCCCATTCTTTTAAATCTTTTAAATCAAGCCATGCAACGTTATATGATCTTTCCCATTAGAATGATTGAACCATCTGCCATGTGTTTTTGACTTCCCACTTTAGCAGTGAAAATGTTCATAAAGGATCTAATGAGAGCTGTATGTTTTGTGTCAATAGTGAATTAGACCGTGACAAATGAAATCAGCGTAAAAAGCCAGGCGGCTCGGGATGGGGGAGCGGTTCCTCGCCTGTCAATGACAGGATGTGACACGTGTGGAACGCGTACACATTTGTTTGACTGCAACACCTGCCACATGCAGGCACTAAGACTGTGAAAGTAGGAGTGAGGGCTGACAGTTTACATTCACATTCATACAGACCGACAACAATGCTGTTAATTACTTTTATGACAATTTTTGTTGCTTTATGCAGTTCCATCAATGCACTCAATCAAAATCAATTCTGTCATTTCCTCCAAAAGGTCTCTATTATTTACTGCGTTCAGAAAGCTGATCTAAAAATGTGGCTTGACAAGCTGCAAGCTACTCAGCAGTAGTTAAGAGGGCAGGAAAAAACTGAAATGAAAATGCTGCCATTTATTTTTAAAGTAGGGACTTTCGTGCATTTATTTTTACCTTACTTGTTCAACGACTCCCCAACAATTCACTCAACAAATCATTTTTCCAAACCCCTGCTTGGTGTGACGGTAATCTGCAGTGATTGGTCCGATTGAGCTAATTTTTATATCATCGTGCCTATAATGCCTGATAAAGCAGTGTTTGTGGGCTCAGTCCTGATCTGTGTAAAGCGTTACTGCTATTTTACCACTCCAAACCCGGTTTAAAAACAAAAAACAGCACATGCTGGTTAGGTTATGTTTTGAAACTGGGATGCTGGTTTGAACTGGTCCTGAGTCAGCTCTTTCTTTCGATAGACAATGGCTGCGTCCGAAATCGCTTACTTCCCTACTATATAGCAAGTGAAAAACAGTATACGAGGCGAGTAGTATGTCCGAATTCATTGTATCCGAAATTCAGTAGGCGAGAAGTACCCGGATGACCTACTGCTTCCGCCCAAATTCTATAGTACGCATACCATGAACACTTTCCTATCCCATGAGGCTCCGGGAGAGGAGGCGTCATATAAAAAAAATGGCGGAAAGTGGA
>JAUMHQ010000083.1:6444040-6461238 GCA_032361165.1 Enteromius paludinosus
ATGCGAGATCCCATATGTAACGTCTCCGTTCCCTCCTTCAGGGAACGTGGGTTACGATAGTAACCTAGACGTTTTCCTGAGTTGTAGGCTTGTTTTTGGAGGGCATGTCCTCCTTCTGGTTAAATTAAAAGCTGTGCCACTGTGTGTGCTGTTTTTGGACACGTTTAATGTGTCGTGTGTGTTTTTCTGAATGATTGTGTGCATATGAATGAAAAGGAGAGTGAGAGGGCAAGTTTCAGTCAAAGCTATTTCCAAAAGGTCACATCTCATGTAATGTGAAACAATGTAACACTCTGTTTCTTATTCATTCTGGTTTCTTTCTTTCAGTCTTGTGTGTGTACCTGTGTTCATCTTTCTGTATGTTTGTGTGTGCTTCTTTAATGTGACTGTTATAGCACAAGTGACAGAATATAACGGCCAATCTGACTTTAAAATGCATTGAAGAGGAAAAGCATTAGAAAACACCTTCAGAATGCACTCTGAGGTGTGAAGTGTCTGTGTGGTTGTCATTCACTGGCTGAAGGGAGTGCTTTCTCAGACATATGTGTTGTTCGATGGGAAATGCAGATAAATATGTTGGCTTCAGGATGAAAATAAAATATGGTGCATACGAGCTATGAACCCACCATTTGGTTCTAGCTATCAATTATTCAGTGATGCCTATTGGCAATATGAAGGGGGGAGGGAACATGAACTTATTATATCATGAAAAAAAAATGGGTTCATGCAGATTAGCTAACAGGAAAAGAGAAACATAATGGTTTTTAGAAGGAAATTAGAAAATGCAGCTTTCACTGATCTGCAGAAGAAAAAAAAACATGAAAGAATAAAATCTGCTGCAAATCTGTGATGGTAATAACCAGTTAATTCCCTTTAAATGGACTCAGCGCTTTTGAACTCTAACAGACCATTATAATTGTGATATCAGAATTACCCACAACTGTTAAATTGCATCATGCATTTATAAAGCAGAATATTTAAATACTCTTTTTAACGTTTCAACAAATGGTCACTCTGAAATAAGGTGTTTAACCTTCAGAAAATGTTGATCTTCAACCTGGAGGTCAAAATTAATATTTTATGAGCCACATCACATGTATTTTATATGAGGTTTGCCACTTTTACAAGTGTGTTTCAATAATGTAAAAAAATTAATATCTGATTGGTGTGATTTTATTTTTTAGCAATAAACATTAACATTAGACATGAGTAATTCATTTAACTATCTCATTAATCTAATTTAATTATTTAATCGGTTATTGGATGTTCAAAACCCACATGCATTGCTATTTATAAAACCAGGTAATAGTTTTCATTGCACAAGCATGGAATTTTTTTCCTTAATGATAAAAAGTAATAAGACATCAACAAATGCCCTATGAATTTTAGTGCTTTGTATGCATATCTGAATATACGTGAACTATTGATCAAATAAGCAATGTACAGTGTTTGTAAATAGTTTTTGTGACAGTTATTATAACATACGTTATACGCTATTTTTATTTATTTGGAGTTGGTAAGATGATTTTGTGGTTTTGAAAGAAGTCACTTTTGCTCACCAAGGCTCCGTTTATTTGATCAAAAATACAGTAAAATATAAGTATTACTACAGTAAAAACAATTATACTTTTAATACATTTTAAATATTCCTGTGATGGTAAAGCTTTCTTCACTGTCAGACGATCCTTCAAAAAATCACGATTCATGATTTGGTCTATCAATGTTGAAAATAGTTGTGCTACTTAATATATATTTTTTTTACTGTGTTTGTTTGTTTTTTGATAAATGACAATTATCAAAGTAGTACAACAAATGCATGAACATTTGAAAACTATTTTGCCTAAATTATATTATTTAAAATGATTATGTGTCATTCTGTCCTACACGCATAAGGATTGTGATTATAATTTCACATCATTTTGAAAAGCTAACCATAAAACACTCTAAGTTCTTCATCGTTTTAATAAAGCCATCAATGCCGAGATCTCCCGAGCTTCTCGTGGGCGGCGAGTCGTTAGTTTTGGCAAAAAGAGCAAGTGTTTTAGCTGTAATTGTAATCCTTGGTTCCCGTGTAAGTGAAAGAGAGAGAGAGAGCAAGAGGTGTTACATCTCTGTCGAGTGAAGATGAAGACGCGTTCTACAAATGCACGTCTAATTGTTTTTCACGACATCCTGCACCATTTACCCTCCTACACCAGCAGCGCATTCACGCGCACTTCCACTAGAGCCAACGCTAATGCATAAACTGCCAGACGCAGGGATAAAACTATCTCCTATGAATCCCGGCCTGTCGCTTTGAATTTCCGCCCCGTCCAGAGACTGGCCACTCAAGGCTGAATTGGTATTCCTTTACATGAGCACCAGGCAGCATTTAAATTGAGAAAGCATGCAAGCCACTGCCAAGAGTGTAGCAGATTGACATTTCCTTTGTGTACGGGGAGCTTTGTGGATTTACATTTGCTGTTATGTAGATGTGTGGGCTTTAAACCCGAATGTTACCTTCACCGAGGGCCCCGAGGGGGAGGGTCAGCTCTGCGACACACAGGCCCCTTGCGTCTGTGAGGTTTGCCTGGACGCTGCGTTATCGGGCTCAATTTACAGAGCAGCGAGGTGGGAAAAATGGCAGGTTGGATCTGATGAGAGAGGATTGAGTGTAACACTTGTAAATGTCAAGCTTCAGAGTAACTCTCGCTCCCGAGAGACCCTCACTCAAACCTCCCCTCTCTCATGCTCGCAGGGCTCTGGGAGCGTCTGCTAGGACAAGGTGTTTCTCTCGCTCCACTCCATGTTTATCTTTTCCTCTGTCCATCTTGCTCTTTTATTCTCTGCTTTGACTGCTTTTTCTGCTCTGGAAAGTTTTCTTTCCAACTTTCCTCAACACACCTGCCTGGAAGTGGAGTATACCTACTAAGAGCTTGATTATCTGCTTCAGGTGTGTTTGATTAGGGTTGGAGCTAAACTCTGCAGGACACCAGCCCTCCAGGACCGGGTTTGATGACCCCTGCTGTACATTATTGTTGCTCCTCTAAGACCTCTAAGATCCTAAAATGTGTGGATTTGTGCAAAGCTTATCTTTCCAGAGAAGCAAGGTGTGATTAACCAGGTATCAAATGTGTTGTGATTGGCCGAAAACCACAAGCGCCTGATGGAAATGTTATAACCCTTACTATAATGTGATGCTGCGTCCCAGCGTGATTACACTAAAACAATAAAACCCCTCATAAATAAGGCATTTGTTGATCCAGTGGAGACATAATTACTGATTATAATGACTTAGTTCTGTGCTGAACACACTCAGAAAATAACGTCTCCAGAACATGGCGCCCGCAGCAACACTACAGCCAGAATAATAGCTCCGCCTTCTTTCTTTGTTTAAACGTTTGGGTGGTGTTTGAAAATAAACCTACTCTCTCATGTAGAGTAGCGGGTGCTTGTTTAAACGAGTTGTTTAAGAGGGTGTAGACAAGCCATAACTTTATTAAATAATATCTGTTTGGCTTTGAGACTTTAGTGTTCGCAAATTCAGGGATCTTATCTACGCACTAACAGCTTGAAACACTCCAAATACAAAGGAAATCTTGAAATTGCATCATATAACCTTTTAAATAGTTAAAAACAACTGAATCTTTACTCCATGAAGTATCATTTTATATTTTAAAATAAATAAACTTTAAATTAGGTACACACAGCACTGTCTGTATAGACATTTTTTTGTGTATATCCCGTGAATAGATGACAGCTCTCTCACAATAGGCTATAGTCTTGAGTTCAACAGAGCTAAAACCATTGATAAATCTGTCCGTTCATTGCCTAAAATACTTAAAACAAATGCTTCCATTGTGTTTGAATGGTCTTATATGCACAGATTTATGTCAAAATGAGTATTCATGTTAAAGCAATAGCATATGTCATAGATAAATGCAGACATGTGCTTTACAGTAGGTCTTAAAGTGACAGCAGCCTTTTATAAATGTTGCAGCCTATGTTCTTTTTTTTTATAAAAAAACAAAACAAAACAGAGGAACCAAAGAAAGAGAGAGAATCACAGAATTGACTCATTAAGATAAATCAAATTAAATTGAATTCTGTTGCAAATTAATCTAATTGAATCCTTCTGATTTTGCAAAAAAATGTTCCTAAATTGAGAACCTCTAAATTTGCTCTAGTCAATCCAAATCTGTATGATTTTCCTTTTTTTGTGTGAAATATAGAAACATTTTCAAATACATACAGTGAAAACCATTGTTTTTAAGCTACCCTTGTTCAAAATATCCTCTTTTGTGTTTCACTGAAGACATTAATTCATACAGGTTCACAACAGCATGAGAGCGAGTAAACAATAACGGAATTGTTTTTGGGTCAACTGTGCCTTTAAATAATTGAATCACATGGATAAATCTTCTCTTTCTGACTTCATTTGTGATTTCACATCTTAATGTGATTATCAAGTCAAAGGCAAATCCTCAGTGATCCGTATCGTTTTTCTGATCTAGCATCAAGATCCTTTTAAAAGATTGTTCAGAATTCTTTGTCACCAAGGTAATAAGATGAGTCGCATATGGAGGAAGAGAGCATGACAGCGGGTGGGCTGAAGGTGTTATGGGACCCTTGCCATGCAAAAAACACACACACACACAAACACACTCTCATGCATAGATGTAATCTTCCACAAGCTCATGGTTTTATAGGGCCCACGGGTATCATTTTATGCTTGAGTGAAGTGCTTACTAATAGCTACTGTTCTGCATTCACTATAGGACAGAGACAATGACAGGGACTGAAAGACACGCCCAACAGAAGTACGACTGAAACAAATGAGTCAAAACTTGAAAATTCCACACTAATCTGTTCTTTAAACACAATAAGTTTTTTTAGAGCGAAAATGAAATAAATAAATGAAAAACACAAATAATAGTGATCATTCTGCAAAGGTTAAAAAATTGGTCATGTTGTCAAAATTGTGCTGGGTCTTTGTCTTGAGACCTAGCATTTTCTTTCACTTCATTGATTTTTCAATGAACAGTTAATTGGACAAAATAAGATCAAGTCTTATTCTAAATCTTGTTCTCAAAGGTTGTCATTTCTATCTGGGTGTTATTAGATCTAGTCTTGCTCGGGGGCTGGATCTAGTTCTGTATATGAGGTGTCTGGTTTTGAGTGGTCAGCTGGGTATTAGGGTGTCCATTCTTAGTCTGGATTTGGATCTTAGGGAATCTAGTCTCATTTGGGGTCTAGTTCTGCATCTGAGGGGTCTGGTTTTCATCTAAATCTGGGTTTCAAGAAATCTGGGTATTAGGGTATCTATTCTTAGTTTAGATTTAGATCTAAGGGAACTTGCATCCTGTAAAATTGTGTCCTCTCTGAATATGTACTTCTTACAACAACTTTCTGACAAATTTTCTCCCTGTCCTCTCTGGGATGGTAAAGTGTTGTATCAACACAACAGAATGTTGCCAGAAGTACTTAGTCATATTGTTTTATAAATGCTATGCACTTTTTTATATTTAAGTGCAGCCTTACTCTGTGGTTGGATCTTATGGGATCCAGTCCTGGTTAGGGGATGGATCTTAGGGGGACTAGTGGGAGGCACCCGCCCCTTTCCTCCTAGGTGCCTCAAGTGCCCTTTTACATGTGTATGTGTGTATAAAGCCCTGTCTTTGGCCCACAACAATAAAATGTAACTATTAATCTCAATTTTGCTAAATAAAAGGATCTGGCTTGCATCAGTCACATGACTGCCATTAACCAATGCTTGCTTGAGGGCAGAGCGCACTCGTTATGAGCCGGGTACGGACTTATGCACCCGATGCATCATGGGTATTTCTTTAGAGTTTACTGTACTTATTTTTGTGTCATTAAAGCAAGACTGTTGGGTTTTTGTTTTAGTGATGTTATGTGTGTTTATGTTCAATTTAGTTTGGGTGGGTTTGGTTCATTTGCAGCCTTTTTATAGAAAAATTTAACAGTTACCATCACTGAGAGAGATGTGTAGAGGAGTCACTTGTTGATATTGCCCTGTTGTTGAGTTATTGCACAGTTCAACTTAATTGACTGTGTTCCTTGAATGAGTCAGTTAAGCGGTTCATATAATGTCTAATGACTGACATACGTTAGGAAAATGATCTTTACAGAATCTTAGATGAGTTTCTGTCTTCAGCCTGCTTCTTGCTCCTATTTTTAAGATTGGACACCCGCAAATTTTCTGTACGGACCTGGTGGGTCTGGTTTAGTTCTGAATTTGTGGTGTGTAGTTTGGATCTGGGTCTGGTTTTGGTCTATATCTGTTTCCTCTGGGTTCTGGTTTTGACTCCAATTCTTCGAAACCTCTAGAATTTACATACTTTCTAGTTAGACAGAAGACTGGGGTTGCATATTGACAGTCCACCTGGTAAGTTATACTGTTGTTGTTTACCTGGTTTCATCAAATGACTGACAAAACACAGACCATTTTTCTATAAATTCTACTTTGCACAAAAAAAACAAAAAACATGATATTGGACATCAAATACAGCATATAAATTGAATGTTAAAGCTTTTTTATGAGTGTGACACAGTCTTTTTCCCCAGTTGAACAGAAAGCGATCCAATAAAAAGAACCAGCTTGACAAGATAAGATACTAGCAGTAATTTTGGTTTGTTAATATTATCTTAATCTGTGTATATGTGGCAGTATCTTTTATTGATCTTATTAAGATCAATAGCAAGTCTCTGTTGTCATGGTATTTGTTTTGTTCTCCGTGATGTGGAGTGAACATCATTACTTAAAGTTTTTGCGAATCCATCCCCAGTTGCTAAGGTGGAAGTCATGGGACCTGTTTGTTCATCTTCACGTTTTTCCTTTCACACCTCTCCATCATGTTTTCACTAATGGTCTCACATGGGGCTGGGAATGCTATGAGGAACAACAGGAATCTAATGAAAGCATTCTGGAGATAGAGGCTTGCACTCATCTGGAAACCCATAAGGAATCTCGTTTTCTGCCGCAAGACCATGGCATTTATTTTGCTTTTAGGTCAGTAACATGCAACACAGTCTCACGACCGATTCGTACGAGGTGCCAAATTTGTGCTAATTCGTACGACCTCAATGTACGATTATCTAAAACCCTGTGATGGGTAGGTTTAGGTGGCGGGGTTAGGTTTAAATCATTCGTACACATTCATACGAACTGGCAACTCGTAAAATACGTATGATTTAGAAGAAATGAGGTCGTACGAATTTGTACAAATTAGCCACCTCGTAAAATATGTACGAATTGCTGTGAGATCAGGTTGGTAACATGGTGTTTTTCAGTATTACATTAAAACACAGTTGATGCATACTTGACTCAAATAAGAACATGGTATTGCTTTTCAAATATATAGTGGATGATGCAATAGTGAATGGGTGAGAAAAAGAGACCAAACCTCTGATAAAAGCATCACAATAATCCATAAGTAATGCATACAGTCTATTAACATATTGTTTGGTATAAACAAATGAATCTTTAAGGCATTTACGTCCAGTCTTTTTGCAATCTGCAATGAAAAAGGTGTCTTGTCTAATTCAGGAGAGAAATATGCACAGACCAACGTTTCTAAACAGATATGTCAGTGGATTTCGATGTTAGAGAACAACAGGAGATGGACCTTTTTTGGGGGAGGAAGCATTATTATGGACTTGTATTTTGTCCAGAAGCAATGGTTTAAAGCTAAAATCGAAACTCTGAGTAGTGAATATTTCAAGCAAGAGAAACACAAAGACAATTTGTGCGCAAGAGACAAAGCAAAATAGAGTGAGATTGCACTCCTTTAATAAAGCATTGCCAATAAAAGTCAGCAGCTCAGCCTAAACCTTTCCCACAGCCACTCTTCATTATGACACCATCTCTCGTTTCACAGAAGCACCACTCCAAACCTAATATTGAGCTCATTGCTGGATAAACATCATAACCATGCCATTTTGAGCGAAAGAAATGTGTTACACAAATTCAAATTAAGTTCAGCGATGGTGAACTTTAGAAGACAAGTGCTAAACACACAGAGAGGAAAGACAGTGAGGATTTGATGGTGTTTCTCTAATAGCAAACAGTGGATTAAAGGCTTGTTCCTGCCCACACGCTCAGCTGTGTCACTGACACCAAGAGGAGCCGCCACAGCGTTAATTAAGGGAGAGATCCCAGCGCTCTCCTGCGGTTTGTGTGGGGATGTACTCGTTTACAGACAAGATGGATCTTACTAATAGGAGGGATGTGTACCTGGAGGGCAGGTCTTAGGGTCGGATGTTTCCCCTCCCCACCATATCAGATTCTGCTTTAGATATTCATTGTCATGGTTGGCTATAATTAGGTTGGCAACACGGACAAGATGAAATGCAAGCAATTACATTCAGTTTCACTTATGTAAGGTATGTTTCCGACCGAATATTAATCCAAGTGGTCAGTCACCATCAACAATTTTTTTTATAGCAATAGAGAAAAAAAAACAACAACTATATATATATATAAAGTATATATACATAGATCCAAACATGCGTGTATGCTATTTGGATGTAATAAAAATAGCAATTTCACATGTTTATTAACATATTGAGAATTAAAACTATTTATAAAGCATGTGTTTTTTGTATGTACTGATTTGGAGTTTTAAATGTCTGTTTTTATTTAGAAATTGACCAAAATCTCTCCTAAATATAAGCTTATTGCTTTTCAAATCAAATGTCCAGATTTTTTTTTAATTAGCAGTTTTTTGTTAAATAGTCAAAGTATGAATTCATCGTGGACAAATTGAATGTGAAAGGGGTGGAAACTCTTTAGATTAATCTGGCTGTGAGATGTCAGATGCGATCGCCGTAACTGAAACAATATTTGTTTGATTGCATCATTTGATGTTTTTTTTTCTTCTTTGGCTCATCCACAAACGCAGTACTATTTCCTCTTGTGAGCGGTTGCAGAGGGTCTGTCAGATGCTGCTATGGCTGTAATAGACAGATGAATAGAGAGGGGAATTACTGGAAGGCCCATCTCAAATCAGCGCATCAATTCGCATCTCATCAGGGCATTGTGAGAAAACATCAAAGAGATGGAGGGAGGAGGGGATGTGAGATGTGTGACAGAGGAGTGAGAATGGAGGGGTAAGGGAGGTACATTGTGTTTCCCTTCACTGTGTTCCTTTGCTGATTAATAATTTTGCTCACTGCTGTTTTGATTTTGCATTCAAGGTTTCATAATGTTGTACTTTCCTCGTTTCAGTCTAATTGTCACAACCCATCTATTCTGAAATATTGTGTCCTGTGGAAATTGGAGAAACGAGTGCAACAAATTGAACTACTTTTGTCACAAACCTTGTTTTCATCCATGTAGAAAACAAATGGTTTATGGTATGGGTGTACAGTGTTTGTAGGTCAGCACATGTGCATTGTGTGTGTAGATCTGCTGGGTTGCAAGGGCACAGACATGGATGTCGAGCTTGTAATCCAATCAGGCAAAGGAGGCAAATCAAATTATCCAGAGCAGCTAAAAGATGCATCTTTATACAGACAAAGAGCAGTCATAACACCAACAACAGACAGAGGAAGATGTCAGGCCTGTGTAGATTGTATCTCCATGTAAGAACAGGTCTTTTCAGATCAGATCCGACTGGAAAAAGAAAATGCATGCACACACACACACACACAAAAACAAACAGTAATTTTAATCGGATACATATTCAGGCTTGGAGCATTTCTCTGATTATATACACTACCTTTCAAAAATTTGGGGTCAGTAAGATATTTAATGGTTTTTAAATATGTTTCTTCTGCTCATCAAGGCTGCGTTTATTAGATTAAAAATCCAGAAAAAACTGTAATATTGTGAAATATTATTTCAATTTAAAATAAGTGTTTTCTGTGTGAATACATTTTAAAATGTAATTTCTTCCTGTGATACAAAGCATCATTACTCCAGTCTTCAGTGTCACCTTTTAGAAATCATTGTAATATGATGATTTTTTATTCATTTAAAAATCAGCGTACTACATTGCATTTGTGTGTTCTCTTGTGATTTCTGTTCGTTTTTGTGTACATTTTTTTCTGTTTAGTTTAAATGTATTTATCTAGTTTTAAAATGCATGCAGTTTAAATGAACTGAACAGAGTGTGAAAAGTGTGTTTAAATAATTTATAAAAGGTCTAGAGGGCCAAAAGAGCCCATAATTGACGAACCCCACATATGCAAAAGAAGGTTAGCCACCCTCTTCCTGTACACCTCCTTTTCTTCCTCACAAACAAAAGGCAGTAAATTGGCTGCTAAAGGAGAAGTAAATTAATCTGCAGTTTATTTTAATAAGCCCTCACTAACTGAAGACCCGTGTGCACTCTGTCAGTGTGTCTCCCCACTGTCTGCCTTAACTGCCTCTGAAACCGCAATCAGCCGTTCTGGAACTGAAAGCTTTAGGATAAAGACAGTGAAACTAATTTCTTCCACTGGCTCAGGGGAAGGCGTCTCTGTGTGTGTGTGTGTGTGTAGGACTCCTGCTGTAGACTGTCTGCAGGTGCAAAGGCTAAAAGTGAGACTCCATTGAGGGCTTTTTTTTAAATAGAGGCATGCATATCAAGATGTGGAAATGAATTTTTAATGGCATTGAACATGAGATTTCTGCGTAATGAAGTCTCCCTTTCTTACTTTCTTTTATGAGTTGATTGATCCTCATGCCTATTAGTCTTTCATAACTTGTGATGAATAGATCTTTCTTTAAGAATTTTGCATGGGAAATCAGCAAGCTTGTTCTATGCGATTGCATGCAAGACATTTCTATTGTGCGAAGCAGATGCAAAAACAGAAAATCTTTTTGAAGTGGCAGTTTTAATAATCTTTTTCTCTTCTTGTCTGGTGTGTGTACATTTCTTCGAGACTTTGATGACATGCATGGATCTGTGAACAACTCAATCCATGAAAACCAGAGACGTTTTTCCCCAGCTCTGTTGAAATGTGGAGAAGTAAATGAGCCAAAGCGCTGTCCGTGGTGCTGAACCTCATATAATGAGCTGCTTTCTAGATCTGCTGCAATATTACCCTGCTTTTCAGTTCTTTCAACACTGTAACAAGTGTTTTGTCACATAACCTAAATTACTTTGTACTTGTGATTGGTTATAATGCTCAACACTGCAAAACAATGTGTAAAAATCAATCTCAGACACTCATCATTCATTTTAACTTTTATTTTAATCAAAACCATAGTGTCTTTAATTTAGTAGCTCCTTTATCTCAAATTTGAGGGGCATGTTTTGCCACAAGTCTGGTCTTGATACACTGCTGTACTTTATTTATATGTTGTTTTTATACTCTACTCTAATGTGGCCTTGCATTTTTTCATGTTTCTTTGTTCACAAAAATGAAGCCTCTCCCTAGCTAGTGTTGCATGCTAAGGTGCAATCCAACTCTTTCTCCTGTTATACTTATGGACCTCTACTGAGGGTCACAAGGTCCATTTAACTGTACAGTGAGTTTATTATGAGGTTCCATAAAGAGCCTTCATAAAATGCCCTAATAAACATAAAGTACAAACGCAAACAAAATGTGGCCATATTGAAAGGGCCCACAGCCACCATAAAGCATGTAAGGCTATTTCTGTGGTCTAAAATAAATATGCTATTGTGAGTAGGTTAAGATTTGCATTAGAAATTCAGATGATGAATATGTAGTGGAATTCCATGTCTTTGATACTCTCTCTATTGCTGGGCTTGTACGTTTTAATTGGGAGGCTAGTTTGAATATTCATGAGCTGCCGCTGTGTCTCTCACTCATTATGGCTAAGTTGTACGTTTTCTCTGATTCATGCCAAATTTTCAGTGGTTTAGAAACTATTCATTTTACCCTGTGTGAGTGAACTGAAAAACTGTACTCACTCTCAGGCCATCCAACATGCAGACGAGTTTGTTTTAGTTTCATCAGAACAGATTTGGAGAAATTTTGCATTACATCACTTTCTCAGTCATGCATCCTCCGCAGTGAATGTGTGCCATCAGAATCCAAACAGCTGCTAAAAACATCACAATAATCCACACCACTCCAGTCCATCAATCAATATAATGGGAAATGAAATATGAATGTTTAAAGTGCCTCAATTATGGATTTTTGAAAATGATCTCCCATGCAGTGTGTAACTTAGCTCTAAGTGAATAAAACAACATCCTGCAAAGTTTTAAATCTTGAAAGTGATCTGTGTATAAAGTTATTGTCTCTCAAAAAAAAAAAGAGTAGGCTCTGAATCACTAAAACCAGTTGTTTTTAAATGGTTTAATGTTGATGCTAAAATCTAATTTTCCACCTAATTGTTGCCTAATCTTTTCACGTTGGTCTGAATGAAAATGTAAATTCATTCTTAACCACTAGGTGCCCCTTTTTTAGCATTGAAAGCTCACAAACACTGCTTTAAATGAAATCGTTTGGAAACATTTTTTTTTTTTTTTTTGACCTTGCATGCATTTCAACCTGTTATTATTATGGAATCATCTTAAGAGTTATATCAAGTTAAACATGCCTTGATCGATTCGTTTCTTGCAAATAAACAAGATATCCATTTATTTACTGCAGTGTTGTGGATTACTTGTGGACTATTATAATGTTTTTATCTGTTGGACACCCAACGAATTATACAAAGCTAAAATTCTCCAAATCTGTTTAGAAGAAGAAACAAGCTGGGAAGACCTGAAGGGGAACAAATGTTCAATTTTTGCCGTACTATTCCTTTAACCACTAACTGTAATGCAATAAAACTGACACAGGCTATGTTTATCAACACGAATAAGACCTCTAAAGCCAGTTACCTTCATTAAAACTGCCCTGTTTCCAGCAAGTGGTCTCTGATTTGAGAGAAAATATTGCTCTTTTTCTCTCTCACACAGGAGGGTAGCAAGCATACAATCCTCTTGGCATTGATGGGCACGCTCATGGCTCATATTGGGCTTTGTGATGGATAGTGTAGCAGAATTAAAGTGCGCTGGAGTGGAGAGGAGAGGACCCAGCATGCCCCAGCTCAGGGGCCAATCAGCCAAAAGCCATTATCCTCAAACATGCTGAAAAACACCTTTAAAACCCACCAAAATCTACATATGCTGTGATGTGTTGCTCTTTCGGTGTCCTTGCATTGCAGTCACAATCTATAATGAGCATGTTTTGGCCAGATGCCTATAAATAAATAACATTTAATAAACACTGTGCAATTTTTGTAATGCCCACTCAAATCTTTCAATATTCTTAACTTGAATGATAACAGATGTGCTTTAATGTTTCTTTATTCACCTTAGCCTTATTATAAGAGCCACAGTAGTGAAAACCACAATACAGAAATAGATAGATTTAGATGAATGGAGCACGCGCGCACACACACACACTACCTGTGGTAGATACTTTGGGGAAAAAAGAGAGTGAGTTTATGAGTGTGTGCAACAGAGTGAGAATAAGAGATGAAAAGAAACTGGTAATTGGACTGGGAGTTCAAGACAGGTTGACATATCCGACCAGAGGAATCTGCTTTACATACTGCTGGCACCCTCACTAATACACACACTGTCTCTGTCAGAGGTGCTTCACGAAGCCAGATCTTCCATTAGCTATGAATTATGAGCTCTAACAACTTAAATTTTGCTGCCTTTGCTAATTACTCGCTCCAAACGCAAACGTTTGGCTCAACTAGAGCTCCTGAAATGGTCTTTGCCACATCATTTAATTTGTTCGTTTTACAGCTATTAAAGTAACACTAAAAAAAAAAAAAAATGTTGATCTAGAGATGAAGCTACTTAATGTGATAAATACTGTACCTGTCAGTAATATTGAAATATTACCGGTTTATATATTAACAGTAAATACAAAAGTACAAAAGCCTTAGTAACAAATCCCACATTAAGTTAAATGCCTGTGAAACTTCATTATGTTTCCACGGCTGCGCTTTAAACGAGTCAATAAGATGGAGGCTAATGAGACGGAGACCTGTACAAATACAGGTCTGAACGCAGTACAAATACAGCTGTGCTGTTTTCACAGCAGGAGAGCAGAAGAATGCTGGGATATGAGCCTTTCAGTAGCCATTCGGTCACTTGTGATTAGACCTTCAAAGTCAATGTCTGCCCCAATTGTTCCTGTGGTTTTGAGACGAACACCTACAGTATATGACTCATTGAAATTGACAGGGATTTAATTGCATGTGTGTAGCCTGCAGATCGGTAATTAAGTGTGTGTGTGTGTGTGTTGTGCAGAAGTGTGTGAGGGGTTCTGTCTGGAATCTGGCAGGGTGGGACGGCATAAACACTGTCTCCAGATGGGAACGCAGGGTCGGTTGCCGTAGAGGGAGGGAACCTAATGAATGTCGCACAGGTGGCCAGTCTTTAGCAGCACACACCTCTCACATTTAACAACCCAACCTGGAACAAATGCAGCCAAGGAATACGCAAACACATTGGCACACTGACTTTCCACCTCTGACGTGTGGTCAGATTTAGAAGCACATTTATCCTTCATTAAATGAGCTGGTGCCTGTGGATGCTATAGCAAACATCTGGAGCTGTAATGATTCAGCGAAGCTGCTTTTGAACCCATGGCTTCACAAGCTTTAAGCTACACTGTAAAAAAAAAAAAAAGTGTCATTTTAACAGTAAAATCTTGTAAAAAGGCTACAGGGAAAAAAATAACCCTATAAATTCCCGTACTATACACAGGGGAAAACGGTAAACATCTAACCAAAGTTAAATGTAAGCTGTTGTTAATTGCACAGTGTTTAGAAGTAATCAATGCAAAATTAACTGATATTCCCAGAATTCCCCGTGCGACGCTCCACATTGTACATTTGGGCGTTATGTTACATCTTCTGTTTAGTGAATGCTTATTGGATTAAGTGTCGTGTTATGATGATGGTGTTTTGTGTTCGTGTGACTGACTCTCTGCACCTTCTATATATTTGTGCATACTTCTTGTCATGAGCTTTGATTCTTCATGTGGCTCTCTTTTACCAACTGCATTATTATTGCGGTTCTCAATATGTTAACAACAGCCTACAAAACGAATTTTAATAGCACTGTGCGTTGTTGAATTTACTGGTTTCCATTAAAATGTTCTTGTTTGTAAATCAGTTTTATACTGTAAAATTTATGGGTTTTTACCGTAATTTTTTTTTTTTACAAAATTATTATAGCTGACAATTTATATAAAAAAAAACTACATATTACTTTTTTTTTTTTTTGCAGTATAACCATAATTTTAAGAAGTTATGTTGCAGTACCCTGATTATTTATTTGTTTTGGATGCAATTAATTTATTGGTTTTATTTTTTTTCCTTTTCTTTTCTTTCTTTTTTTTTGTTTGTTCTAGTTTATGCTTTGTTTTATTGTGTTGTGTTTTCCTTTGCTTTGGAAACAGTTTTGTTTTATGCTTGTTTTGACTTGGTTTGCTTTGTTTTGTTACCAGTTTCCTGACAAAATACAGTGAACCATCTTGTCAGATCAGTGAATTGTTTTGAAAAGGGTTTATTTATTATTTGTACAGTAAAACACTGTTAAATAAAAATGTATTTTGGAAGTGAAAAAGAAGAATGTAATGCAGAAAAAGTGTACATTGACATTTACAGAATTATTTTAAACATTTGAAGCTTTTTGGTTAAAATAACGGTTCCCTGTGTACGTTAGGGTTTTATCTTACATGTAATGTTGTTAAATTAATGTTTCTTGCATTATTTTAGTATCATGTGTGATACCGTGGTGACATTTAATATCTGTGTGAATGACACAACTTTATTTTTGCTTTTTTGTTTAGTTTGTTTGTTTCATCTCTGAATGAATGACACATTTATATTGCATTTATATTTATTTACAGAAAAGAAAAAAAATCTGTTTTCATTACGTTTCATTTTGTTTCAACCCACCCCAGAGTTAGTGTAACAGTAAGCAGTTGCATTTTGTCAAGCTACATCAGTATTTGCTGTAGAAAAAGAACTTGTTGCCGAAATCTGTACAGTTTTGAGAAACTGTCACGAAAACTGTCACACTTCTAAAAATGTTACCGCTGACAATGCTGTAGATACTGACATGAATATATAATTCTTGCTTTACTCCCAGTGGAGTAATACACACAGAGGCTTCCGAACACAGTCAGAGTGAGTGTGTTGAAAGATTCATCATAATTTATTCATCTCCCACAGCCTGTACTTGATACACTAAATATTATGCATAGCTTTGCCTCATCTCTTTCTCGATCTCTTTCTTTCTTTCTCACCCTCCTTCTATCACACGTTTGCTGCTTTGTCACTCCTTCTGTTGCATATTTTATAACACAATTGTAATTTTGAATGAGGATTATAATGAATTATGAATAGTCAATGTGGGTGTAATGGCTGAGTGTTTTGTTTGTGTGTGGAGCCGTTACTGGCTGGTGTCCTATTTGCAGCCCCTCATGTGGCGAGCGCTTAAGTCCGCTCGGAGAAATAGAATGATAATCTGATCATTCTGTTGTTTTGGAAAGTGTGATTGATAGGAGTCTTCATCAATCCCCAGGGGGCGTATCTTGATTGGTGATTAGAGCTGTGAAACCGGACAGCGTGATATATAAAGCAAAGATAAATTTTCATTTTTCTCCTGCAGCATGATATATAGAAAACAATTGACATTTTATGTTTCTCATGTGTCTTCAACCTTTTGATCTAAAGATGTTGGCTTTGTGAGTGTATGTTTACATTTAGTTGTGTAGGCAAATATAAATATCATGCCTAATCTTTACAAAGCTTGTTTCCTCTTATAGATCCATATGTGCTTTTTCATAATTTAGAGTTGTTTTCTTAATTGAATTAAACGTAGAAAACAGATCATTTATTTCTTCTTTGTCTATATTGTGAAAACATTTTTAACCTTCTAACAGTGACAGCAATATTTCTCTCTTACACTGACATTCAGAAGACAGCAAGTAATTTTGTATGTATGTATTTATTTATTTGTTAATGAAAGAAATTGAATTAGAATCAAAGGCGAAAGGGTTTAACAATAGATGTGGCCCCTGACCACAAAACCAGTCTTAAAGGGATAGTTCACCCAAAAATGAAAATTAGATGTTTATTTACTTACCCCCAGGGCATACGAGATGTAGGTGACTTTGTTTCCTCGGCAGAACGCAAACGAATCTTTTAAACTTTAACCGTGGCAGTCTGGTAGTCATTTAATGGAAGTGGATGGGCACCAGACCTTTCAAAGTAAAAAAAA
>JAUMHQ010000083.1:6465313-6481501 GCA_032361165.1 Enteromius paludinosus
TACATATTTATTAGTGCTTTCTAACAGTTCATCACAATTAATTGTATCCAAAATACATGTGTTTACTAAGGAAAAATATGTTTATGTTTTATATATATATATATATATATACATATTTATAGATGCATACAAGGGATAAATTACATATACGTATAAACAATTACTGATTAATGGCAATAATCACATCCATTTTTGTTTACATATTATACACACATACAGTTTATATTTGTATGTATTTACTGCACATGTGTACATTTCTATTCATATAATTCCTTTTATATAAAATATATTTAATATCTAAAAACATATTTTCTTAAATATATGCATGCATAATAAATATCCACAGTAAACAAACATAAATTAAGTAAACACAGCTTTTGTCTTGGATTCAGTTAGTCACGATGAATCGTTTCACAGCACTCATTATTGATACTTTTATGTAACGTATGTTATATATAAATATTTAATACATAAATTGAACATATATCTGTATGTGTGTGCATTTATATATGCACAATAAATACACACAGACACATAGTAAATACATATATACGTATATATATATTTTTTTTTTACATTTTGGATGCTATTAATGTGATTAATGAATGCTGCTAATCACATTTAATGGTTTTGCAGTTCTAGAATGTTTGAGGATTTGGCTAGAACATTACCTTCCCTGTATCCGACTCTCAGGAGACTGCTGAATGAACTGTGCACCTTCCATCTGACTGACTGCACCTGAATGAGTTTATCGAGCCTGTTCATGCTAACAGCTAATATATCATGTCAATATAACCCTTCCAAACCTCCAACAGAAGCAAGCTAGAGAGTAAGCTTCGGATTAGCGTTTTTGTAGCGTCTCCCCACCTCTGATTCCCCTTCTCCCCGTGTTTGAGAAGAGAGTCGGCAGTAAAAGACTAATGAAGCCTAATTGGTTCACAGTCGGTCTCATTGCTAGCGAAAGTGGCCTTGGTTTCTGGGAATGTGGCAGCCGGTTTAATTTTCACCCTGTCCAATTGTGTGGTGGAGTGTGTGAGCGTGAAGCCGCGGGGGATCCGAGTATTTGTATGTGTTGATAAGAGACTACAGACTCATGTAGGCCAATTCCAGCACATGACTTCATACAGCACAATTCATGAGGGGGAGAGGCTGCCTACAGCAGTTTTACTGTTTTATCATTTTGTTTTTAAATATGGTTCGCTGGGTGTTTCTGCCAATTTGCATGCAGGTTTGTCTGAGTGGTTAACAACCCAGTTTAGAAACAGATGACGAATCGGAGAACAAGACTGGGAGAGAAATGAGGCCAAAGAACTTGAAATGCAGTCCTGTCTGTTTTATTTGTGTGTGTTGTTTGACAGAAACAAACTCATGTTATTGTTATGGCACCGTGTTCTTGTTCTTTATGAGAAGTGGTTTTATTTAATCTTATCACAAAGGCATGTTGTGTGTCGCTGCCTGTCATGATAAAACCTGTAAAACCTATTGAACCTTGTATGAGTTTAGAAATGCTTAATAAATCCATTCAACCAACCCAGGCTCATTTGAGATACGTGCCTCTACATACATTTTTGCAACCCTGTAATTATGCACGTTTCGCCGCAGTTTCAAAGTGAAATGTCCAGAGAGTGGTGCTAAAGCAAACATTTAATACATGACACGTTTGTATTAGGTTTGAACAGGCACATATTTCAGTGTTTGTGGGGGCAGTCGTGGCCTAATGGATAGGGAGTTAGACCTTAGTAACCCAAAGGTCGTGGGTTCGAGTCCCAGGTCTGGCAGGGATTGTGGGTGTGGTTAGTGAATAACCAGCTCTCTCCACCTTCAACTGAGGTGAGACCCTTTAGCAAGGCACCGCCCACTTCTGTGTGTGTGTGGTTGATCACTTCTCACTGTGTGTGTGCACTTGGGTGGGTTAAATGCAGAGCACAAATTCCTAGTATGGGAAACCATACCTGGCCACTTGTCACGTCTTTTCCTCCCTTATTTGGCTGCTCGAGGTACGTTCAGAAATTCATATATCCAGCGAGTGTCACTAAAGTGGTTGCTCTATATATCCCCTACACAAATCCCAAACCTAGTGTTAACAAAGGCAAAAGTAATTTGCAGGCGTGCTTCAACTTTCCTTTTGTCGAACTGTTTTACACGGGATTCAAAACGGTGCTTTATCATGATAATATATCACGTGAGTTACCGAGTAAACCTACTAAACTAGAAAACTCATGCATATGTGATGAAAACGTAATGTTTTTCACAGGATTCATACCCAAGGATTCTGAATCCTGAGTCCAATTTCCAGGAAGCAAAACATATCATATCTTTGCTCACTGTTTTACCACCCCTAATGTATATCTGTTGGAAATGGCAGTGATGTGTACTTATCAGCGATGTGCCATCTTTGAGAACCACTGCATTTAATAACATAAGCCAGTTTGCGTTTGCATTTTTGTGGTAGCCCCGCCCATTTCGAAATATCATTGGCTCCAAAACCTGCTTCTCATGACTAAACATTAAATGACATATTCTGTATGTTTTGCATTATTCTTGAGCAGTTTCACCATCAGGGTAGAAAACCTCTCCATATCTGTTTGGGTAATGCTGTAATACATTTTTTGGTTTCAATGTTTGGGTTGCAGTAACAATATATAATAAATGACACCGTCCAGATATGCTCTTGATTTGTTTGACATCAGATACAAAATGTTGTCTTATATGAATTGCTGCACACTAATGTATTACACCTAAATATGAATGAGAACAGAGACAAAGAGACATGCTCAAACCTGTGATTGTGTGTCGGCAGCTTTTGTGCTGTGAATTACAACTGAGGAACCTACATATGAATGAGACGAGGAGAATACCAATGACCATGCAGAGAAATAAAGAGAGCGAGCGAGCAAGAGCTGGCCTGAGAGTGCTGTGTGTGTGTGTGCGAGAATGACACAGGGAGTGCGTGGGAGTTGTGCTGTTAGCCACGCTGGGGCTCTCAAAGCATGTTTGGCTAGGTCACATCTGAGAGAGAGAGAGAGAGAGAGAGAGAGAGAGAATTTCCTGTCTGCAGGAGCGCTGCCTACGGAGTAGGCATATTTAGCTTACAGGCTGACTGATGTGGATACACATTTGTATATAGCAGGGGTCCTCAACCCTTTTGACATGAAGAGCCACCCTAAACCTCTCATAAAAATGAATTCTGTAGTCTTGGATGATGGACTCTACTTCTCAGGGTAAAACACATGTAAATAAATGTGGCAAATTATAGCATAATTGTGGATTGTTTGTACTGCTTATTGTATGTTTGGCACAGCAACAGTCATGGCTCTGAGAATTCTGCATTATGTTGTGATAACCAAGAGTTCACCTTTCCTTTTTACAATACAATTTTGAGTGTGAATTTTGAAGGGCTAAATACAGTACATTCACACACATTTTGATTATAAAAAGTAAAGATTATATTCTATGACCAAAAATAAAAAATAAAAAAAATAAATAAACAAATGCAATTAATATTTATACTAATAAATGAAATAAAAAAACAAATCTGACCAAAAAAAAAAAAAAAAAATACCATACATAAAGTAATTTGAATGATAAATTACTACATTAAAAAATACTTTGCCAATTAAAAAATTAATGAGTGAGTAAATAAATATAAATATACTCTCTATGTTATTGGTGAGTAAGCAAGTTATGTAATAAATCAATAAATAAAATACTAACATAAGTGCTGTCAAATGATTAATAAAGTTTTTATTTATATAACATATGTGTGTACTGTGTATATTTATTATGCATATATAAATGCACACTAATACAGGATTTATTTTTAAATATATCTATTTCACATCTGTTATCACACTGGCTGTGTGAACATAGTTGATCTGTATCTGTAATCTGTTAGTGTATGAGTGTGTTTGGCACATTTAGCACGCATGCGCAAGTGTCAAGGGCTCAGGGGCCGTTTGACAGAAGATAAGATGGATGACTCTGCAGTGAGGGTTAAGCCTGACTCCCAGCACAGCTCTACACACACACACACACACACACACAAACGTATTTACAAACAACTCGTTAACATACTCCTACATGGATGGATTTATTGCAGTACTCAGGTGAGAGAGAGCTATTAGTTCATAGTGAAGAGGGCTTAGAGAAATTGAGGTATACATTTAAAAATATATTGATGCTCACAATATTTAATTCAAACATATGTCTGACTCTGTATTGAGTTTAATCTGTGTATTATGAATTTTAAAAAATCTTGCACTCTTTTCAACTCACATGTTACATGACTTAAAGTCATCAAGTCATAAATTCTTCCAAAAAAAAAGAGAAAAACTCAGTGTTTGAAATTCATTAGCTTGAATTGAATTATAAAATGCAAAAAAAGTGTTTAGCGCATTTTAAAATCTACAGTAAATCTTGTATGTATGCATGTATGCATAAAAAAATGACTAACTGATTATTGTTTATTGATATTTATTCATTACAATTTTTTTTTTTACATATTATGCTAGTAATCTTCTGCCCTGAAATGCCTTTTAGTTTGAGTAAATTGTAATAATAACTGTTATGGTTTAAGTTTATTGCATTAATAGAACTATTACAGTGTTGATTAGCAATTATATAGTATGTATGTTCATACATACATACTATACATATACATGTGTGTGTATTTAACATCTTTGTCATTAATTGAACGTCTTTTATCATATTGCTGTTATTGCTGTATTAAAACACGACTGTTTGGGAGTTGGGCTTGTAACCCAAAGGTCGTGGGTTCGAGTCCCAGGTCCGGCAGGGATTGTGGGTGGGGTTAGTGAATATCCAGCACTCTCTCCACCTTCAATACCTGGCCACAAGTCACTTCACTCACTTTCACTTTAAAAACCTTTGTGTTAAACAGTCATTTTAGCAGCAAAAAGATCATAACTGTGCTTATCTAACATCAGAACAATCTTTATAATTCAATGCATTGTAAATTTAAAATGTTGCAAAAAAACTTCTGCTGAATTTCATACTTGTATTTAACAAGGAATACTTATATTGCAAACGCTGTCTAATTTCAAGATGAAAATACAGGCACTGAATACGCTCTTGGCACAGTACATGTGCTAACAGGTGCGTTGATTCGTATTTATCTCCTGTAATTATCATCTTTTGTCTGATACAAATGTCTTTTAAGGGAAACAACAATCCTTCCTGCTGAATTCCGTAAACAATGTAGCACATCTCTTTGTCTCAAAAGCTACAGGAGAGGAGGGATGTCATGTTAGACTAGTCTTTTCATACATTTTGTTAGTTGGAGCGTTCCGTACAGACCCTTCTCTCTGATTGTCTTTGCCTGATGTGGAGATCTCAGCAGGGAGGCCAATGGGAGGAGGAATATATCACAGCAAATATGAGTGTTGGGATAGAAGGTTAGAGCTATGCTAACAAATCCATTTCCTCAACGCTTGTACAACATGACTATCTTCTCATTCTGAAGGGAACGGGGAATAGCGTGAGCAATTGAAAATGCATTTTCTGTACATCAAACTACAGTGTTTGTGGAATGTGTGTTTATGCATGTGGATTTTTATATGTGAAACAGTTAGCTTGAACTTGTGCAATTCAGAGCTTGTGTGTATGAGAGAGAGATAGCCTTTGTGTGTTTACATGTGCTCTGGACGGATGTTTTATTCATGTTGCTATCTTCAGAGGTCTTTGGTATGCTGTGTGAGTTTATATGGACGTAGCCTGGTGTGTGTTCATGTGAGAATGGACTAGTGCATGGTTGACTTTGTCCACACTCAATGTGAATGTTATAATTCGCCTGTTGATGGGTTAAAAGATTACTCTTTTTTTACATGTGTGATCTGAAACTTGGCTACAGCAAACTATTTTTGAAGTCTCAGTTTGAATAAAAGAAATAAAATAAAAAAAAAACAGCATAAAATTACAACTTTTTGGAAAGACAAGGCACTTTTTGGCCATGTTTATGCATGTAATAATTTTTAAAGCTGATTTACCACTAGATTTACCCACATTTTAATACATCATTTAATACATTTTTGATTCATAATGGCATTGCTTTATTAATATTGACTTATACCTATGTAAATGAAACAACTAAAATGGACTGACATCACACAACATGTGGATGCATTATTCCTCACGAACAAAAAACGGTTGATGTTTGCATAGGTGCATACAGTACCATGAGGTCTGATGTTTGTATACATATATACCATTACATCACACATGCAAATATAATCCCAAATGTATCAGCTTGATTGGCTGTTGTGCATGTTTCCGCATTAACAAGAACGAACAATGTGTGTTAACATGTTCAAATTTAATGTGCTCCTTCCATACTCAAGCACCTGTAACCTTGGTGAGCAGAATTTAAACTAAAGAAATAAAAAGTGTTTTAGTGAACTACCAGTGTGTTTTTGGCTTTAAAACACATGCATTCCTGTTCTGTGATTGTTTCTGAAGAGCGCTGTGGCTAGATGCAAACTACTGTTAGGCTGGAAAAAGCAAACTTTTATCATAAAATGTGAACAAAAATAAAATGTATAAATACTTTCGCAAGGTATGTATGAATAGTAATAATCTGGGCAGTGTTACCCAATAGCATCGTAAGACTAAGTACATTGTAGACCCATTGAGACCAATGGAGCTACTGTATGATCAACTTAGGCTTACGATGCCTTTGGGAAACGCAGCCCAGGTCCAGAATATTTTTTGATGCAAGCACTTTCCATCCAGGGTACAGGAAGTGTGTGTTCATGCACAGTTTATTTATTGAAGATGAGGAGTGTCTACGGCTGTATGTCTAGTCCCTTCAGAAGGCAGATCTTAGAGCAGTGCTGCTATATTGATCCAACCGGACTCCCAGATGACCCGCCATGTTTACACTGGACTTGAATGGCTAATGCAGTGACACTCACTTACTGCAGAAGGACTGGTGATTCTTTGTGAATCTCTCTCTTTCACAGAGTGCTACGATTTCATTAATTCTATATGCTTGTTTGGTTTACTGTAGTGCATAGCATCAGTGCATTGGTACATAGTAAGGTGCAAATACTTTAAGGTTTGTTGTGCCGTCCTTGATAGTGTTCCCCTGGCAATGTTTTTAACTGGAGCGTCCTTCTGTAATATAGATCAAGCAGATTCAATCAATCTGTCCCAGAGGCAGGATGCCTTGAGTTTGTCAATCAATCACATACCTATTACATACCCATGTGGAATTATGCAAAATGATTCATAAATTATGGCTTCTGGAATCTGAATAAATAATACAATATGTGCATAAAATTGTTACCCCATTTATTTATTTTTTTGCTACTTCTTATACTTGACCATCGAAGCCTATTAACCAGTTAAGCTGTTTTTCTTAAGCATCCCAAAAAGTTGTGGCTTTGAAGGCTTGTTTTGACTAAAGACTTCTAAGCCCTAATCCTGGCCCGCTCCCCAGCAAACCCTCAGTAGCCCAGAGGTCTGTCAAGATTACAACACCTCTGAGTACATTTTTATTGAAGGGAGAAATCGATCTGCCCTCTTGATCTCACAAACAAAGGTACTGCGGAGACAGCGAGGGCTTTAAACTTTAAGACCCTGTGCCTAGATCACAACAAGGTTATTACTCTTATTTTTCCTGATCTGCTGGTCTTGATATTCTCAACAGTGTTGAAGAGAATTTAGGAAGGGTTTTTCATAAAGAATGCCATTTGCAACTACATAATCAAAAAAAGGAGAAAGAAACAGCAGCTACTGTGTTTCAGTAATGGATTAAAGGAATAGTTCATAATCATGGCTGAAGTACTCCATAATCATTATAACAGCAGTGAAAAAGTGTATCCCTTGTTGTCCTCTCATGTCATGGACAATCATGATTTGGAACTGTATTCAACTTTTTTTTGCCTTGTAAATGGAGCTTGAACTGTGCAAATTTCTCTCCTGATTCAGACGAGACAGCTCTTACTGGAGAAAGCACAATTATGGATTGAAGACTGATCATTGCAAGTACAATTTAATACTCGAAAACTTTAAGATTGCTGATAAATTGTTTTTTTAAATGAAATAAAATTGCTGCCACAGTTTCAGTCTCGCATACATACAACATACACACACACATACATATTTATACTGTATGAAAAACACTTCTATGAAGCAAAAGTGAACAGAATGTTACAAATAATGAAATAAAAAAAATGCTATTTTCTTGTCTCACAGCTCAGATGTTTTCTACATTAATATTTAAAAAACAGTTTATTGAGCATCACATGTTTTCTGAAGGTGTGTGGTGCAAAAATCTCCATCACCTGTTTTCAAATGGAGCAGATATACACAGAGATCACTGACAAGCTACGCAATATCCAACACAGTCTCACGACCAATTCATACGTATTCGTACGAGGTGCCAAATCCGTATGACCTCACCCGTGCGATTTTTGTACGATTTGTCTAAACCCCAGTGATGGGTAGAGGGGTGGGGAATAGGAATTGGCAACTCAAAAATTACGTACGATTTAGCACAAAATGTTATGAATTTGTAAGAGTGAGGTCGTACGAATTAGCACCCGATATATTGTTCAGCCCTATTTTACACTCAAACATGGTATGCATATTTTGTTTTTTTGTTAAAGTAATAGATTAGCACCATTACTGTGCATCACACCATGGCCATGTCCGTCTATAAGCATTCTCAACATATTCCAGTATATTTTACCTCGTTGCTTTTCAGAAACCGCCAGAGCAACAGTTGCGCTGCAGACTCGCGCTGTATGACAGGGCCTGTCAGCGAACCACAGCGATTCTCTGCGGGTTTTCAAAATATTTTGCCGAGAGAATATGCAAATAGAACACAACAGAAGAGAAATGTGACTTAGGCCACCTGCTAGTAAAAGCAGCCTCTTAACCCTGACAGCACATCTCTCTCTCTCTCTCTCTGATTGGTATTCTGCAGTATTATCACTGTGTTCTGGGTGTAAGCAGAGCAGCTGTGGATGGAACGGGAGGGATAATGGCTGCTGGGAGGTTCAGTCGTTTTAACTGATGGAACAGCCCGTGTGAACGTTTCCCTGTGACCTTATTAAAGCTGCTGCCGCAAAGTCAAGCTCTTCACTGGAGACAGTGTCATGGCTAATGATGGAGCACAGGGCTAAAAGTCACTACAGTGCGCCGCTAATTTGTTTATGTCGGTGTTGTTTAAAAATGGGTTGCGATAAGTAACTAATGCAAATGAGTGTCGGGTTTATTTGAGAGAGACCCTTGAGACGTCAGGCTTCCTCTATGTTTGCTTTCAGCAGATTTTTCCTAAATCTGACATAATTAATACAACAGAGCTATATGATCGCGGCGTGACTAGAGCACAGGCTGTCTTAGACATCATTGGAGGATCGTGTTCTGAACATGTTTCTAACCCTTTTAAATGCTGAAGACCATTCGTGTATTAGGTCCTCTGTGTGATGCAGGTCATATTTTTGGAAGATTGTAAACTAGAGGGTTTTAATGAGCTAATGAAACCAAGTCATGGTCTTTATATTTTATTGCTTCCGATGTATCTGTTCAAATCCAGCATTACAATGTCTCTCTGGATCATTTCTTCTAATGGTTCGAATGAGATTGAACATAGTACACAACATCATTCGTCGATGCTGATCAGCACACACAGAGGGAGAGAGGGAAACAGACATCACTGATGAAGTCTCAAAGAGTTATTTATTTGTTTATTTCTTACGCTCACTATTTTTTTTTTTTATCAGAAATACAGTAAAATAGTAATACTTCAGTCTTCAGTGTCCCATGATCCTTCGGAAATCTTTCTAATATTCTGGTTTGGGGTGCGTTTTTTACTATTAATGTTAAAACATTTGTGCTGTTTGGTTATTTTTGAGGAAGTGTTACCTTCAAGGATGCAGGGAATTGATCGAAAGTGACAGCTAACATTTGTAAAATGTATAATGTTACAAAAATAACCTTTTTGTAACATGCTCTTTTTAGTTTATATATTCACGTTTAAAAAACATATCATGGTTTCTACAAAAAAAAAAAAAAAAAGGATACAAGAACGATTTCTGAAGACTGTAATAAAGATGCTAAAGGAATAAATCACATTAAAATATTTAACTGTAGTACTGATTTTACTGTGTTTGCCATATGCGATTTATTGTACCGCTATCGATTACCATTATTGATGGTAAAGCTGATTTTTAGCATCGTTACTCCAGTCTTTAGTGTCACGTGCTTCTTCAGAAATCGTTCTCATATTGATCTGCTGGTCAAGAAACATCATGTCATGGTCTTTAACTGTTTTAAACATATTTTATTACTGTAGATGTATCTGTTCGACTCCGGGATTACAATGTCTCTTTGGATCATTTCATCTAGCTAATAGTTCAAATGAGATTAAACATGGTACATAACATCATCCACTGACCTCGATGAGCACACACACACACACACACACAGTCATAACACTCCTGATGAAATTCCTTTGTTTCAGAGACATGCAATTCGTCTTTGTCACATCTATACTACAGCACTCAGTCTGTATGTGAGCCAGACTATGACACATAAATACACACACACTCACACTTACATACAAACCTACATAACAGGTTGTGTTTTATCATCATAACTTGAACCTTTTTGTAAAGATCAGTGGGTTTATTTATTTGTGTGTGTGTGTGTGTGTGCAAGTGTGCATGCATGCACTTCTCTAAGATGCTCTATTCAGTATGTTCCTGGCTAAGGGAATTAAATGTCACTCAGAGAGATTGATGTGTAGTGTGATAGCAGCCTCAGAAAGAGCAGTGGAGGCTGCTGGGATGGAACCACATCTCGCATTGTATCTGAATTCAGGATATACTCCTCTGTGCATTCACACACACAAGCTCTGAATGAAAGTAGTGAAAGTCTTTTTTCAGATATATTGGACTTATTGGAAAAAGTCTTTTGTTTAAGCCTTGAATTGAATGCATTTTTAGCATTTGGAAACATATGACTTTTTTCCCCTCAACAATATCTTATACTACATATACTACAGACTGACTTTAATAAATACAAAGACTAAACTTTAAAACGGCACAATTCATACTGTTAAAGGACATTTTCAAACTTTGGATTGATGAATATTTGTTGCATGCATGATAAAAGAAAAACTAAGCATGCCCTTGATTAAGACACTTAAATGTTGTTTAACAAATTAACACCGTTTTGAAAATATATTCTTTCATTGTAAATATCATATTGCATGTTACAATTTCAGTCTTTCTGCTTCAAAATTAAAAAAGTCAAATTATTTGTGTTACTTGACATTTGTTTGTTGATCATAATAAACTGTGCAATTTACTAGCAATTCCTATCTGCTAACTGTTCTACACATGATTTGTTTCAGTGTATGTTCATGTTGGTTTCATATGGCTTTGAGAAAACATTTATATCATTTTAACGTATAATGCATATAATGCTTCCTTAAAAGTTTATAAGTCTATTCCTCAAAGTAAACATGTATTATTTAATGAATTTTATGAATGGATGGATGGATGAAATAAAATTCAGGGTTTTTTTGTATATATATCCACTTTTTGTATAAAGGTACAAAAGCTGTCACCGGGGTGGGACTTTACTAATATGTACTGTATGTAAGGTACCAAAATGGTCCCTTTAGGTACAAAAATACCTTTATTTCTATTTTCTTATTACTTTAAGATATTTACTGACCTGTGATATTGTTTCCCTGTTTTTATTACTCTGGTTGCATATAGAACATTCCAGGGGCATATAACATAATGTGGTATTTTTTGTGTGCTGGGCAGGGACCGGCTGCAGCCGTCTCATTCTGCGTCTCAGGGGCTTTGTCAAGGTTCATCACGGGGTTACCCTGACAACACTAGTGGGGCTTCTTGCCAGATATATCACCATAATGAAAAGGTTAGAGTTTCATAGCTCAAGGGACTCTCTCGTCCAATTGCGTTTCAGTGCTTTGTCCCGTACTCCTCTTTAAGGCAGTCTGGGATTTATTCTGTGGTTGATAAACATGAGATTGTGTGTTGGCGAGTGTCTCGCCCCGGGATGCCAATCATATCTACTGTGGGTCATGACAAAAGTCTATTATTATATTTCATCACGGTTGCCTCACAGGCTGTTTTCTTGTCGTTTTGCAAGAGGACACCTCTTAGCAGACAACAGCAGGAAGTTAATCACACACTGATACAGATTACTCTGTAATAGATGCAATGGATGCCAAAAGAGGGGGTTGTCGCTGTTATCATGCACGGATTGTCTGAGGTTACCTAAAGTCATCGTGTAAAGATGTTTCCAGGCTGTGGCTAATTTAATGCCACAATCAGCAGAGATTGCATGTTCGTGTGTTGAATGTCAGGTGTGTGTTTGTGACGTGCTTTTGATCCCGCTCTCTTTCTCTTTTCTCTTTCTTCTCTTCATGCATTGGCTCGTGTGGAATCAGTCGGATCAGGTTAGTGTTTTTAAATCATTCTCTCTGTTCCCGGCTGGACCTGTCTCTCTCCCTTCGGTGTGATTTATTCTTCCCAATTGATTCCCATTCAGCGATGTGCTGCCTCAGAAACAGAAGCATTTGTCTCTTTTGTTTTTATTTTTTCGGCCTGTCGTAAACCTTAGTTGTATGATGTGCTGTATCATCATAAAACTCATTTTCAAGTATCATTTCTAGGGAAGTCTGAGTTATTTCAAAGCGAGTGTCACTGTTAGAATAGTGCAGAGTGTGAACAGGAGTCACTGAAAGAAATAACTTGGTGATATTTCATTTGACCAGCTCATCAGATTCACCAAAACCTAGTTTTGCAATAAATAACCTAGTAAAGCAATGCAATAAATGTGATTTTATTTTTTTCAGTTTCAGTTTTGATTATTATGTTTTATTATTCATGTAAATGATCAAATAAAATAAATAAAAAAGTAAATAACTCAAGGATGTATTCAACTGATTGAAATTATATACATTTTTTTAAATCTCTTCTAATAACGTTCTAGTTCAAAGAATCCTAATTCCTCCCAAAATATTAAAGTTTATATTTATATGACCATAACAACAACAATACTATGAAATGTTTCTTGAGCAGAAAAGAAGAATGGAAACTCAAGGCTGCATAATAATGGTGAAAGTACATTTTGACAATATTTCACAATATTACTGTATTTTTGATACAATAAATGAGCAAACATATAAAAATATAAAAAATCATTTTAATGTAATGCACAATAAGTAAATATTTATAATCAAAAATTATATAATTATTCCACAATAATGTGCAATTGTACAATTATTGATAGAAATATATTGATAAAATACATTTCAATTTATTTAAGAATAATACTGTATAATTGTATGAATTAATACATATGACTTCAAAAACATCAGTTAGCTCAATTCCATGTTGGGCTAATTGAAATAAAGGTGAATATTTTGGTGATGAGTTGATGATAACTCTTTTTTTACGAGCCGGGCTCATGTATTGTGGATATTAACACCGATAGCGCTTTTCAAGGACACGTGTTGTGAGTTGGTCTATGATAGCAGTACTACACCTGGCACACCTGCCTCAGAACACTGGACCTGATAACACACTCCCTGATACACTGCTTGTCCAAGGCTAATCCATTTTTAATTGGATCAGGAACATTTCTAAGCTGTAACCTTGAGGCAGGAGGAGTACGGAGGTCTCATAGATGCTATATTGTGCTGAAATGGGCGCAGAGGCTTTTGACTCTTGGCTGAGTTTAGCACAATGCACTTACTGTATATTAGATTATTTTTCCAACAGCAAATGCTGCTCTGATTTGTGTGTTGAATCCTAAATAGTCAGGTGTAAGTCCTTGTAGGCTGGTTCTTAAGGCAATGAAACAAAACAATTCTAGATTCACTAAACCCATGTTGTTCATCAACACAGTATAGGCATTACAACTTGAGTGTGTTTGTCAAGAGACACCAAGAGTCCATCAGTAGAGTCCAATTGTTTAGAAACAGCCTAGTTACCCACAACATTTGACATATTCATATCTGAAGCACGAAAAGCATAGCACCAACGTTCAATACGTATGGATACGAGGTTGTTGAGCACTCGACATAGTGATAGTTAGATAGATTTTAAAAGGTCACTTATGGCATTCAGCTCTTATTGTGATCGTTTCTTTCATGTTATTCTGCATAACACAAAATAAAATATTTTGACTGCTTTTTCCCATGCATTAAAAATCAGTGCGGTGCAAAACAGCATTGACCCCCATTGATTTGTATTGCATCTATTCTGTAGTGCTTTCTCTGGTAAAAAAGGCCAAGCACATTTAGAAGCAGAAGGAAGTGTTTTTATGGATTACAGACTTGTATTTTGACCAGAAATAACAGTTTAAAGTTCCAATTCCTTCATGATGGATTTGTTTGAACTTTTGATTTGAAGACATTAGTTAATGGACTTTTGCAGAATCCTTGTGAGTTATTGTGATGTTCGTACCACTTTTATTTTGATGGCACCCATTCACTGCAGAGGATCCGTTGGCACTCAAGTTATATGATAAAGAAACAAACTCATCTACATGTACACCAGCAACAACCGAGGGGAAATCAAATTTCAGAAAGTGAGGGCCTTTAGGGTGTACTGTTAGCCACCTCGGATGATTTGTCTGCTGAATGACAAGTTTCAATCACAAAGTGCACAAAACATCCCACTGAGACGCAAGAATAAAGTGAGTTTTTCCTCCCGCAGATTGAATATTCATCTCCATGCTCAGCGTTCGATATCTGCTAGGACTCCATAACCCAGTCTATAGGATGCTCAGGGAGACGCAAGACGTGTTATGCATCAAAAACCGGGCACAGTACTGTAATGGTTTGGATGTGTGTGTGTGTTAACTAGGTTAAAGCCTAAATCAATGGAAGAGACTCTATGACTGCTGACTGTTAACTCTTCTGAAAGGAAGCCCAAAGTGAAATGGATAACAAAAGCCAAATGACACAGCAGCTGGGAGATCTGCTACTTGGATATACACAGAACATTATAATGTTCCCTGTTTTGCCTTGCCATCGCTTTTTGAGGTCATTTTGACCTTTAAATACAGTATATCCATATTTCTGTGCATTAGTGAGACTCGGGACTAATTATATGTAGGTGTCTCGAGTCCCACATCAGCTGAGGGTCAGTACATTCATCAGCATCTCCCATGATGCCTCTCATTTACTGACACGTGTTTTGCGTTTCCAAGTTTCATAGATTATATGTGTGTATATATTTCTCCAAGGAATACGCATGCGGCTTCCTACATGTTTCATTTATCAAGCGCCGGTGCAGAGAAGCAAGGAAACATTGTCATATTACAGTAATGTTGTGTCATTTACATATGTATGAACTGTAAGTGGCTTTTGCAGTGATATGATTACTTAAGAGTTTACGATATGAGGCATTCATCACGAAGCCAATAGCTGCAGCCTCTCTCTCTTTCTCCCCTCTCAGAATGTGCATGTGTGTTTTGTGTCTACTCCTCATCTCTTTTTCCTGCTGTTCTGTGGTTTAATGAAATGTGCACAGCGAGCACAGTATGAACGCCAGAGGAAATGGGGGAAAAAGCAAGGGATAGGAATAGGATAAGTGGAGGGGATCTGGGGTGATTAGACCTGCTTCTCTGTGGGGTGATGTCAGTGGGATTTGTGTGAGAGTGTATGTGTGTGTGTGTGTGTGTGTGTAATTGGCTGTTGAAGGCGGTCGTCTGTATATGGCCTTACAATCCAGTCCAAAGGAAGCAGAAACTTATATTCACAGTATAACCAATACTGAGGTCAGAAAAGAGTGTTAAATGTTTCTATTTTGTATGTTTCAATTGTATATTTCAATACACGCGTTATAAATTATCGGTTTGAACAGTTGCAGCCAAAACTGTCAAAAGCTCATAATAAAGGAGTTTAGCTCCCAGAGGCAGATTTGATATCACTGCTTCAGGTACATTTTTAAAGAGACAGTCTGCGTCTTCTATTTGCAGTGGAAGTGAATGGAGTCTCTGCCTAATGAGATATAGATTAAAACGCAAACTAATTAAAATACCCATTAAAAGTTTGGGAAGACTGCAGAAGGAAAGAGAGAAAGTGATTGAGAGAGAAAGAGAGATGCCTGCCAATAATCAGCCACAGGTCTAAGATTTAAGATTAATTATTCATTTATTGTCTCATTCCCCCCC
>JAUMHQ010000083.1:6481601-6493160 GCA_032361165.1 Enteromius paludinosus
TCAAACGTAGACATGCCCAGGTCAAAAATGGAGCATTTTGTCATGTGAATCAAAGCATTAAAATAAAATTAAATAAATAAATAAAATAGAAAGATTCAATTAAAGCAGAAATACATCATTGTAATTTCAACATCATCAAATAAATGTATAGTAGGGGTGTGATGAGTTCTCAGTAATATCCTCGCGATAGTGGTATAATGGCCGAAGTTAACTGTGGCCTTTAAGCTGGGGCGGCGTTTGCTGAAGACAAGTTTGTTTAAATATTCGGCCGACTCTGTTTTCTTAAGCTTTTTTGAAAAATGGGATATTTGTGATATTTGATTTATTTATTTATACTGTTTATACTTTTTGTGCAATTACTTGCACATGTTGGATGGTAAAATTTTTGGTCCATTCAAGAACAGTCACAGAAGCCACTCCTTGGTTATTTTAGCTGTGTGCTTAGGGTCATTGTCTTGTTGGAAAGTAAACCTTCGTCCCAGTCTGAGGTCCTGAGCACTCTGGAGAAGGTTTTGGTTCAGGATATCCCTGTACTTGGCCGCATTCATCTTTCCCTCGATTGCAACCAGTCGTCCTGTCCCTGCAGCTGAAAAACACCCCACAGTATGATGCTGCACCACCATGCTTCACTGTCGAGACTGTATTGGACAGTATTTAATATATACTATATCGACTAAGCAAAGCCATGGCAACATTGAAATCATACACATTTCAAACATTGATGCTTGTTATCTCATAATTAGATTTTGAGACTTTAGCTTGATTTTACAGGAAACCAAATAATGTTGTTCTGGCTGCTTGGATATTCAGTTGCTAAGGTGTTCTCAGAAAATATGGTGTTATTGCTCTGTTTTCCTATGTAACTGACATTTGAAACCCTTCTATGATAGACACATTCCTCTACGCCCAACATTTTAAATGCTCTAATATGTACATGACACACATGCACAACTACACCCCACGCAACTAATTACAGAATCTGTGAGGTCTGGTTCACCTGCGATATCAAATGGGTTCTCCATGCTCATTTCACAGTGGGATTTTTGCCGTATAGATTTGAATATGCAAACGAGGTAGCATGCATGATTAATGAGGCATTCCATAATGCAGATGGAACCCCCAAGAGCCGGCGAGGAGTATTACTCTACATTACACGTTCATGGAGCAGAATGGAGCCGATTTCTATGGTAATGCAAGCAACTAATCCTGTTCTTTTCTTCAAGATTCTTCAGCTGTTCGATTGCGTCTTAAAGTCATCCTCATCGCCATAACTCCCAACACACACACAGCAGATTCAACTATACTGGTATCTATTAACTAACCTTCAACAATGTGGGCCATCAAAGAGGATTAGGTTCTTATGTCCCTCAATAATTGGCTCCTGTGTTTGTATGTAGGATAACGGGGAGCACTGGGACCTATCCACGCTCAGAGATAATGATCGGCCGTACCATATGGACAGATGTATAGAAAGAAAAGCGAAAGAAATTATTCGAATCTGTGGACTTCAATGTCCAAACTTCCTATAAACCTCGAGCTAAACGCGAACTCTCTCTTTCTCAATCTGAACTGTGCTGCAATCAATGCTTCCACTTTCACTGAGGCCCCAATTAAGGCCACACTGGATCAATCCATATTTCTTCCCTCATTTTGGTGAAAATCAGTGGGCCGCTCCAGATCAATGGTCACTGTGCTGAAGTAGAAAGATGGATTTGAGTTTTTTCACCGCACACCAGCTCTAATTGATCTGCAGGATGAAATGCTTAGGCCACACATGATGTTGGCATGTCCATTCTTACTATTTTGAGACCACACAATGGTCCTTTCAAGTCTTGCAGTGCAGTTTGTGATTTCAGAGACGCTTTGTGTCTTTGTTCCAGTCTCTATAGTGTGCTTATACATAAAGTGGTTGCCGAAATCATTAGAACACTTGTATTTTCAGTCAGTCATTTCTATTGTTTGCTGTATCAGCAGGAAATATCAGTTTACATTTCAAAAATTGTTCAAACACATTCAACATTTCTCACATTTATTCACTTTAGATCAGAAAATGGTAATGCACTATGACAAGAACTCCGAGTTAACCTGTCTTGATAATGTCCGATAATTTTTGATAGAAAGCTATGTAATGAATAAGGTTGAATAGCTGTCTGCTTTACCAGGTGTGCTGCCGAGCAAGTTTACAATTTTAGAAAAGCCCTACATATGGAGCCGGAGTTTATAAATCATGCAATTGTAAACTTCCCAGTGTGAAAATGACTAAAGTTGATAATGCTTTACTAGCTACTATAGTGTTCATTTCCGCAGGAAACGTTATTGTATTGTATTGTGTGTATAAGGTGCTGCTAACATGACACCTATTGTTTTTGGCCTTAACCAGGCACGACAATTTTGCTGGCCACTGTTTGAAATGGACTTGACACTTATGAAGCTCCAGTATGTTGTTTACCTAGACAGCTAAGAGTGTAGTTGAATAAAAGGCATACATTTAAATGCAAAGAAAAACTCTTTGGCGACCTCACTGTTGCAGTAACACCCCCGCTGGTTCATGTCTATCTGTCATGTGTTCACGCATCTGCTGTGTGTGCTTACTACTGTTTACCCGCTCATTCTGTGTTTGTTTACCTTTTTTGCATCAGAAACAATCATTGTGGAGATGGGGCAAGGCATTAATTGTATGCAAATATATGAAAATTACTGTGACTCACAACTCGGTTCGTATTAGTCCTATGCAAATGATGTTTGCTAAACAGGAATCTTGGCATGGCTTGTGCTCAAACCTCGTTCCCACCCCCACAAACCCTCTTTTCCACTAACCACACAAACCATTGTCATATCCCCCATCCTCATTAAATATGAGTCCCCCCCCATCCCATTGTCTTGGTTAGGATTCGTCCATCTCAGCTGAATGTTTGAAGGATGTCTAGAAAGCAGAATTTCCTCACTTGCGGGGGTTCTCTTCATGCTCATTTTGATTTAATTGAATGAGAAAAGAATAAGTGGGATAAAAAGAGACTTTGATAACAGAATAAGGCACGGTCAGACGATGGCACGAAGAGTGTGTTTCCTCCACTCGTTATCATTTAGAAGGATGAGGATGGCTTTGTCTCGTTCCAGTCTAAATTCCCTTTCTTGGGTCGTTTCCTCTAGGAAAGATTGTAACGTCATGGGGTAGGCATGACTTCAAAGGGGAAAGGATGTGTCTGTGGATGTGTGGGAGATTTTGGGGGTTTTAGGAATTGCTGGCAGGCAGTTTGAACTGCGCCATGCCATGGATGAGAGAGATACGCACTATACAAGGGAAGTTAGATCAGTAGATAACTGTAAATGAATATGAGTCCATCCTTTGCTGAAAGACAGAAACATGAACAGTATTTTTATGAAGTATAAATATTTCAATGTTATTGTAGCTAAAAGGTCCTGCTCAGCTTTAGACATGCCCAATGGTCAGAAATTGGATGTATGACTTTGAATGTTAAAATTATGCATTAAAACAATCAAATAAATAAATAAATATTGTTAGTTATGAATTATTATTACTCACAGAATATGAAATATGTGGGCTTTTTTTCATTATTATTTTTTTATTTATTTAATTTTTCTTTTTGTCATTTTTATTCTTATTGTCTTCTAATATTGACCAATTATTTTTCATGATTTCACCTTTTGAATGTTTTAATAATACATAATAATAATAGTAGTTTTTTTTATTTATAAAATTTATTTTTTTATTTATCTGTCTGTTTTATTTTTCTGAATGCTGTTGTTATTATTATTACATTGTACATTTCCAACATGTATATATATATTTAATCCTTACTTTCAAATAGATTTCCTATTGTATTGCATGAATTTGGTTTTGCATGATTGATTGATTCATTTATTGTTTTATTTTATTTAGCTAACTAGGCAAAAAAATATTTTTAGAATGATGAAAAACATTCAGGGCTTTGCTACGAAAAGGGGCCTAATTCCTAATGCAACCCATGATAAATCTTTAACACAAGCGCATTAGGATCTTGGATCTCTTAGAAAAACTGAATGTAGAATGCAAGAAACTGTTTACCTTTGGCCTTTGTTTCCCCCGCTCCCTCTCCCCGGGTTTGCTGCAGGGCTTTGAGCTCACGTAATACCAGAGTGCTGTTCTCAGAGACAGCCAACTGAGCTAAAAGAGCATTCCTGACTTGAGACAAAACCGTGATTTGTTAGCTCGTCTCAGGCAGGTCATTTCTGCGGGGTATATGAGACACTGGGACACTGTGTGTGCGAGTGTAATGTGTGTATGTGTGTGTGTGACAGGCAGCTCGGAGTTTAATAGTGACACTTGCACTAAAACACAGAACTTGCCTGAAGCGCAGCCTGCAGCTACATGCCACGCTAGCACTGCACATACACACACACACACACACACATGCAGTCTATTCTTATCCAGCCTCACGTAGCCGCTGTAAATGCGTTGAGACACTACAGTGCATTGTCATACTCCACCTGCCCACAGCAAAAAGTGTTCTGCTATTGTTTTGTAACTGATCAGGACTGGCAAGATACAAGCCCAGGTTAGAGAAAGAGAGTGTGAGAGAGCACTGCTGTGTGAGAGTGTGTGGGTAGACGGGTAGGTGGGTGTCTGTGTGAATAATTGATGTTATGAGAATTGTGTTGTGTTGCTGTGGAGTCTCTGTCACTCATTGCTGTCAACAGCTCCGAATCAAAACAGACGCCAACCTGACAACTTCCTCTAGGGTCTCCCCTTCTGCCACACTATACACACACGAGAGAGACAGAGATACAGCACCAACAGTAACGGAAGGAGACTCAACTCTTTCAGACATTAAAATCACTGACTTACCCTCTCTGTCTGTTTGATTATGTGCATTGGTGAGATTATTTGCCTCGGGACCTGATATACAGTACACACTCTTTCCACTGGCTGCTGCATTTTATGTGTGATACAGAGAGAGTGAATGGATGTATGTGTGTGTGTGTGTGTGTGTGATGCGAGCGGACCCTGAGTTGTGAAAGCACCTCCTCACAGCTGGTTTTATATGGATGGATATGGTTTTGCCCTGAAATTTAAATTACTGTCAAATGTTTTCTGATTCATAGATTTGATTGATTGATTGATTGATTGATTGATTGATTGATTGATTGACCTTTTGTTAATTTGGTTAACTTGCATGAAGTATTTTAGTTCTAATTAATCAAATATACTGATAAATATTAATTCACTAATAATAATAATAATAATATTTTTTCTTTGCCCATTCATTATTATTATTATTATTGTTAGTGTTATTACAAAATTTCCACAAAAATGTGAAATGTGGGAATTTTATTTGTTTAAAAAGCACTTTTTATATGTGTTTATTTAGTGATACCTCAATGATAATGATATTAATAATAATCTTACTTTGTCCATTCATCATTATTGTTTATATTATTAATAATAATAATAATAATAGTTAAAGGGATACATTTATATTATTATATTATTTTATTTGTTTAAAAAGCACTTCATGTAATTATTTAGTGGTTATTTCTCTATAATTCGATAATTTTTATATAATTATTATTGGTAGTAGTATACACACAGGTCCTGTAAAATGTTAAATATAGAGGTTTAAATTTATTTGTTCATTTATAATAATAATAATAATAATAATAAATGCAACTACTTCCCACACATCGACACATCTGTCTGTCTGTCCTCTATTTTAATGATGCATTACTCTATCACTTGTTTTTTGTCGTAGATGAACAGTTTCTTAGCCAGACTGAACTCATGTTGTCCGGGTGATGTTATTTGGGTGTGTAGCTCTAAGGTGACCCAGTGATCAGACGTCTTTGAGTATGCAGCACCATATACTGTACCCTGACCACACACACACACACACACATCACACTCATGATTCATTCATGAGACATTTCCACTGACAGTGCAGTTGTTTGATGCACAAGACCCGACAAGTCCGACATTGATATAGCAAAGTCTCGTATGAATGTGTGATTGATTGATATATGAAGGCTTCATGGAGATCTCTCTCTCTCTCTCTTTTAAACACACGTGCAAAAAAAAAAACCGGTCACATCATGTTTCTAATAATGAACTGAGACTTGCGAGTGATTGAGGACATGAGAGGACTACATCAAAATAAAAAGAGAAAGTGTGAGAGAGATTAGACAGACCGATGGATTGATCCGTCTGTCCTATGGTGTCTCTGGCACTCACCCGAGTCCAATACAATTGATCACGGAGAAGGGACAAAGAAATGGAGAGAGGAGAAAAAGACAAATCATTTTTGCAGGCGTGCTTACACCAAGTGCCTCGGCTGGGCTGATTTCTATTCCGCTGGCGCAGACTCTCCAAGAATGTTATTGTGTTTCTGTCAGAGGTGCTTCAAGCTGATGGGCCGCCATGCCCGCTTGAAAAGAAAGGCAATTTCACATCTGGAGTGGGAATCTTCTCCCGTTGACAAAGACACAGCGACTCGTCCCCTCGTGCATCATGCTTCTCATCAGAATAAAATACAGGAGTCAAACCAGCGGGATCACAAAGTCTAATCAGCTATCGAGTGCCTCTGCTATCTGGCCTTATTAATCAACACAAACCATACTGACCTTTTCAAACAATGCGATGGGACTGTTGAGATCTCACACAATTACAAGCTCATCAAGAGATGAGAAAAGCCCAGTGTGGCCATGAGCAGTTACAGTTAAAGTCTAATAATGTCAGTGATTGGGAACAGGAAATGAAGTGCTCTTAACACTAAGAACGATAAAAAAAACAAGAGACACTAGATTGAGGGAAAAGAAGAGATTTGAGTACAACAATGAAATCACATTGCAGAAACATATTGCAGTCCATCCATCAAATAATATTGTAGAATATAATTACAATTTAAAATTGTAATTGATTTTTTTACCTTTGTTCATCTTCAGAACACAAATGAAGATATTTTTGATGATATCAGAGAGCTATCTGACCCTTTACGTCTTCCGCTTTTTTATAGAGTATCACAATGCAACGCATACACAAACTTTAACGTATTTGACTGTTTACATCCGGGGGAAAGCACAAGCATGAAGGTAATCTGCAGTTGTTTACGCCAAGAGAAAAGTGTACGCATGCATTGTGATACTCTCTAAAATAGAGGAAGATGTAACTCAGGGGAGAAGAATGGTTGAGTAAATGATGTTGCTTTTGTTTTCTTGGCGCAAAAAAAGTATGTCACATGGACAAGTTCCTGGATCTGATTCATGTCAGTTATGTTGCTGTCGATGGAGGGTCAGATTTCATCAAAAATATCTTAACTTGTGTCTTATGGGTTTGGAACAACATGAGGGTGAGTAATCAATGACAATGTTTGTTTTTGGGTGAATAAACCCTTTAAATTGATCAAAAGTGACAGTAAAGACGTGTATAATGCTGATAAATGCTGTTTATTGAATTTTCTGTTCCTTGAAGAATTCCGGAATAGCTATCAGTGTTTCCACAAAAATTTGAAACTGTTAAATCATCAATAATAATAATAAGATACTAATAATCATTATTAATAATTCATAAAGATTGAGCAGCGGATATCCATTAAAAGAGTTTGAAGGATTATGTGACACTGAAGGCCGGAGTAAACTCTAAGGCCTGGTTTCACAAACAGCCATGACTAGGCCTTATTTAAATAAGATATTTTTCCAATTTTTACAAAAATGCCTTAAAAGAAAACATTACAGGTGCATCCTGACATAGAACACTAACCGATTTTAAGATATATCAGAGAAATATATTTTCAGTTCAAACATGTATTTTGCTCAAGCCGTAATTTTTTTTTTTTTACATTAATCTGGGTTTTATTGTACCAGTATATTTATTGTCTTGTACAAACTCTGGCAGAGAGAGGATAAAATACACGATTGGGAGTTAGGGTCAACTGAGCATATATCATGATTTGTGTATTAGCACACGAACTATAAAGAAGAAAAAATGAATCCGTATCTCTCACCTTCTAGCTGAGCTGCCATGTTTCAGCTGAGGAGCGTAAAGTCACCTCTGAGGATTCTGAATGAAATGGCAGTTAATCTGTCTGAAGTCTGTAGCTCATTCCACAGTGGACCTCAATAAGCCTGATGGATCACCGCTGAGTTTCTCTCACTCCAAAAGCATCTTAGAAATAGAGAGAGAGAGAGAGAGAGAGAGAGAGAGGCAGCTCCAGACTGCTAATTTGTTTGTTTCTAGGCTTAATCAAAACTAGGTATCAATAACATTGACATCCTTGGAGGGTGTGAATGGCACACAGAGAAACTATGCTCCAAGATTGCCTTCAACTATCTGTGATTATGGATACTTACCCTCAATGGAAGAGACAACCTTGTGTTAAAGGGGAGATGTGTCATTTTTGTAATGTTAATATGCATCATCTTATCCCAGATGCAGACAGCTCTCAGTAAGGCATGTGTAGAATGATTCAGTTAACTATGGTCTCTTTCATTTAGAAGGTGGGACTTAATCACCATATTGCATGTTATAATTGCTCTGTCTTGGCATACAGTATTTTCAGTCCTGTGTGCTACTAAGCAAATGCTAGTGTTTTCTAGGTAGGGGCTAAGGTGTTGCTTCCTGGTTGCTGTGGTGTTCTGGATGGTTGCTAAGTGGTTATTTACTCCCAGAATGTAAAGGCGCCCACCTGCTAGGTCTGATTGCATAGAAAAGTAATAGCACACGTCTAGTCAACAAGCTGCATGATTGGAGGTTTAATGTTGGTAGCAGAAATATTGCAGAATGATTTACGGGATAAAGTTTAAAGGACACATATTATGCTCCTTTTCCCAAGATGCAATAAAAGTCAGATGTCCCCATAAATACCCCCAAATCATGTATTATATAATTTTGAAAATGCCTATTTTGAGTGGTAGCAGAAACAGGTTATTTTTGTGCATGTCTCTTTAAATGCAAATGAGCTGCTGCTCCCCACCCTATTCTCCAGGATAGCCAAAAAACATGTTTGGTTTTGATTATCGTGTCTGTTGCACTGAAATCATACATTTTAAACCCAAATTGGTTTTCTGTTTATTACTGATAATATGACCCAAACCTAATCTTGAATTTAAAATCTCCTTGCTAGTACAGCAGTGTCCGTCAACAGTCGTGGGCGGGGTCTGTAAAATGTGATGTTACATTCTATGGATTCTGAAAGCGACTTATGATTTATTGGAATAAAAAAGAGCATTTATCATTATAGACTGTCAACACACGTCTGTTCAAACAACATTTAAAAGTGAATTTTGCTTTAAGCTTGTTCACAAAGAGTGAGAAATTACACACTTCATATTTTAGTTAACAGTGAAGTTTTCAGTGTTAAGGTTCCAAAGAGTTAGATTAATATTTCTCATAAAATAATCGATCGATCTAACTCGCCATGCGAAATTGCATTTTTGAAATACAGCGAAACACAGACGCCTTCGCAAACCCACACCACTTAGCTGCTTCACAGCTCTCAGACAGGAAAAGGAAATCGATGCGGGGAGAGCGAATCACTCTCCGTGTCTCTCTCTCCCCAAACGAACAGCAGGACATAATAGCAAGTGACAGAAGTTAAACGTCTCCAAAATCCAACACGCATACCCTGACAAAAACTACTAGCTCAAATAGTTCTGAGCAGTTCTGAAGCATATGTCTGTCTCCGGGCCAGATCATGAGGATGAGACGAGAGACAGACTGTATCCGAAAATGAGAGTCCAGCCGCTTGGTGTGTTGTTCGGTGTGCACATCTCCCTCGAGTATTCTGTAACCTCTTCTCGCCTTGTCACCAGCCAGGAGGAGAGGAGAGAGCAATTGAAAAAAAAGAAACGAAGAAATCCTGAGAATAGGAAAGAGAGTGTGAGCTACAGAGACTGACATGAAGAAGCAGCCTCCACAGCCAAAGTGGCACTAAACCACAGCGTTAGAAAGAGTCTTAACAAAGACACGCGTGAGCTTGAGGAAAAGATGTTTCTGAAGTTGTCAACGGGAGGATTGGATAAGAGACCATGTTTTTACAGATTCTGGCTGTTTTTCTCTTTCTTTCTGACTGTTAAAACGAAACGGAGTGATTTTTCGAGTGCTGCTGTGCTGTTTTTGTGAGTTTCGACATCTCTGAGAGTCTCTGTTGTGGCGGCGTATGCTCTGTGAACGGATCTCTGTCAGTGTCCTGTCTCAGCTGTCTGAAGATCTCACGAATCAGTCAGACATGCCTCAAACTTGCCAAAAATGTGCAGAAGGATTTACAATATAAACTACCGTTCTGAAGTGTGGGGATTTTAAAAATGCTTAGTAATCCTTGGTTATGTTTTATTTTACTGTAAGCAAATTAATTCAAACAAAGAATCAAATCAGAATCATTTAAGACTCTACAGGGGATTTGCACAGAATCGCTTTTCCCCGAATTTTCCCGCTCTTGCAGAGTAGAAGTTTGGACATGATACATTTGTCTAAGAATTTGTGGGAAGAAACTTTTCAAGCAAGATTAATGCAAAACCATACTAAACACGGATATTAAAGGTCTCAGGAATCAAGAATTTCAGTCTGGTCCTGAGTTGGAGATCCATTCAACAAAACCGACTCTAGGTTATGTATATAACCCTAGTACCTTGAAGGAACGGGACGCTGCATCGACACATTTTACCCATGTAATGATAATGATGTCCTGTGTCTTTGACCATTATCTTGGCTATTTCCTCACTACCCACAATTCTCATTCTCGTTTTCCCGTTTAATAGTATTATCATACAAAAGAAAATAAAAAAACTAAATAAAATAAATTCTATTCCTTTACTCACCCTCATATATTTCCAAAGCTGTATTTTTTTTGCTGATTCAGTAATTTGCTTTGGAGCAGTTCTGGAGTTAACATCTCACTGAAGGGGAAGATTATTAATTAATAATGTCTTTCAGTCATATGAGTTCAGAAAACGTATTATTATAGAGCAGCACTAGTCATATGGACTGGTTTAATGGCTCTTTTCATTATTAAGACCTAGGGTGGGCGATGATATGCTGGGAGACACTAGTAACGGTAGAGATTTCAGACTATCGTGACATTGCTGGGCTGCAATTCATTGTTTGCAAGTTTTTCAGCATTGCTATTTAAAAATAAGGGATTTTAAGCTACAAAAATGCAATTAGAAGCGAAAGAGAGCTCATTTTGCTATATGCATGTGCCATCGGAGAGTGTGCATGTGAGTTATTTTTACTGCTTCATAGGCCTTGAACTGTAAGTACACACATTCTTGTCATTGCAAGGATCCTTGTGAATACAGTGAGTCTTAAGTGAAAGCAAACAGCTGAGAAAGAGCCTACTGGATCAAGGCAGCTCTTAAAGTGATGGGACTCTAATATTGCTGCTGTCTGTCATTCATGCTAATCAAACAGAAAAAAAGAGAAAATCTGCTCTTGACTAAATCACTTTTGTATCTTAGAAAAAAAAAATAATATAATAATAATATATATATATATATTGTGGGAGGCCAATGCATCTAAAATGAGTCAAAGCATCATTCAAGTTCTTCCCGCCAAATGCAGAGAGATCCCGA
>JAUMHQ010000083.1:6512237-6534279 GCA_032361165.1 Enteromius paludinosus
ATAAAGCATTACAATAATCTAACCTCGAGGTCATAAACGCATGAACTAACATTTCTGCATTTGAGGTTGAAAGCATTTTGAGGTTTTACAAATGGCTAATGGCTTGATAAACAACTAGTTAGCAGCCAACATGCTAGTAACAAAAGAACTAGTTAATAGTGAGAGCTAATTTTTAAAATGATGTGTTCCCAATTACAGTTTTATTTTTGTTGTTGTTTTTTGGTAACACTTTATTATAGGGTCTCTTAAAACACATATCAATCCCTTATTATGCAAGACCATATTCTAGAACCCTTACCCCATACCTAAAAGTAACAACTACCTTTCCTAACTAGTAATAAACAGCAAATTATTTACTTGTTTACTGACACAAGTTTTGTATAATAATAATTAATAATTAGTTAATAGAGAGAATTGGTTCCCAAACTAAAGTGTGACCATTTGTTTTACACACACACACACACACACACACACATATATATATATATATATATATTCATATATTGTCAAAATAAACATTGGCCTATGGTGTGACAACAAAAATGTAAAAAAAACCTTACATTAGAGTTACAAATTGTAACGATTGAGACACGGGAAGGCGTTCGGATCCATGTGCAAACATTTAATGGAGACACACACATACACAGTACAGTCACAGGCAAACGGGGATATCAGAGACACAGGCAAGAGAATAATCTGAGTTCGTGGCAAAGGGTCAGGCGATGAGACAAACAGAGTCCAGAGGGGCGAGGTAAGAGCGAGAGTCCAAGGGCAGGCTTGGGTCTAGATCTAGGGAGGCTGGATATATATATATATATATATATATATATATATAAATGTACATGAAAACAGAAAATATAAAAATGCATATTATTTTCAGAAATTATATATATATATATATCCATGAACCCTAAAAATAAAGTGCCTTATTTATGCTTTTTCAAATCACTCAGGTGCTTATTCACATTAGCTGTTTGGTTTTCCTGCTTTAAATTGTTTCCCAAATGGATGTCAAAAGGAATACTCAGTGGTGCTCTGCGTTAGAGAGCCACAGGAAGTGAGAGAGAGAGAGAGAGAGAGAGAGAGAGAGAGAAGGAGGAGAGGGTTAGAAGGGGTCAAATCCTATCACCAGTTCCAAATGAAACTATGGCTTGAGAATAACCGTAATTGCTCAGCAGTATTTAATTAATTATGGGTAGTTAGTAGAAGTGTGGCCAAACGGCAAATGACTTGCGACACCCCTGTTGTGATGTCCCTCCATGAGTGACCACACTGAGGATGTTAATTTCCTCATCAGGTTAAAGATGAGATGAAATTGTGTTCGGCCTCGATCAGGCGCTGGGCGCTTATTAAATAACCCTCACATAAGGTGGATGTCCTTGTGATTGTTATCTCAGAGAGAACACAGCCGCCTGAATGGACGTGAGATGTAGCCATTAGACCTGCACTGCTATACACTCTACCTCGTTTTTTCAATTCATTATACCAGTTGTTCATCTGGTCACATACTCATTTACTCGTTTACTCAGTCATTTATAAATTCATTTACCAACCATTTACTCACTGAGAATCTGTTTTCTTCTTAATATAGAATAGGGTTGGGTTTCTCAACTGGTCATCCAGCATCTATCTAGTTGTGCATTGAAATAATCTTATTTGTATTTATTTATTGATTGATTGATTTAGTTTTGATATTCAAACAGTAGTTGAATGTGCTTTGTCATTTGTACAGTACGACCATGGAACAACCATACTGTGTACACCCATATAAAGTAAGATGAGAGGTGGTTAAACTTGTAGTGGCATTGATAATGCAAGACAGTGGAGGAGGTGATAACTATTTGTTAAGCTCATTCTTGGTAGCCCAAGGTACAGACAAGACACTGACAGGTCGATTTGAATATTATGCAGCATTGTACATCCTTACTACAGAAACAAAGAAGAGCAGAAAGATATGTTAATGTTGCACTCCTTTTGTTTCTCCTCGAGTTAATCCACAATGCTGTTTTATTACGTCTTCCATCATAATCAGACACATCTATCATGTAATGTCCTCTATGTTCAGTCCCACCCTCCTGACTGCATATATCCTTCAGCGACGCTGTCCGTGGTGCTGAAACTCATTGAGCTCATGTATTTATTCACTTATCCCCTTTCTGTCTGTGTATGTATGCTGTATTCTCACTGAAATATATGAGTAATGTAATGATAGTAATTTTTTTAATTATCCTTCATTCACGCCTTTGAATTTTTTAAATATGATCTTCTGATTTAATAAAAATCAGCAGCAGGCAGATATTACAGCAGATTTGTGCTACCCATTTGCAGTACTGGAAATTAGGCATGCTCCTTTCAGAAATGTAACTGTAATACAATATAATGATTTCATTTCTGTTTGGGGTCAATTTGAACACATTATTGGAAAAATAGCAAAAACAAATAACAATGGTTTGAATGTACTGCTTTACTCTGCATCAGTCGAGAAGGTCTTGGCAGACTTCTCATTTTACAACCTACTTAGGATGTTTAGATTAATCTATTTATTGAATTATGTAATGATGGACCTTTTAATGGTGCATCTTTAAAGGAATATTTCATCTAAATGTTAAATTTGGCCCTTATGTAATTATAGTTGAGTTTTGTTCCTTATTAAAAATGATTTGGAGACATTTAGCATGATGCCACTTGTTCACCAAAAGGATCCTCTGCAGCGAATGGGTGCCGTCAAAAAGTCTCATCATAATTATTCATAAGTAAGATCTATCAGATTTATCAGATTTATCAGCTGTTTGGACTTCTGTTTGGAGCTTGTTGGAGCCGTTTAATTTTGACGGCACCCATTGACTGCAGAGGTTTGCAAATTATGTAGTGCTACATTTTTTTTAAATGGGGGGGGAGCTGTTTTTTGAAAGCACGTTAGCAAACTTTGTTTATAATCAGTTCTCATAAGATTAAGGAAAGTCATGTCATACATAATTTAAAGCACAATTTTAAGCTTGCAAATCTGCCTTAAAACATGAGGGTTAAGCAGTTTTAAACACTCATTTAGCTTCTGTTTTTACTCTAGTCATCTCTTTTTGGCTCAGATACCATTAAACAAGCCATTAGTGATGATGTATCTAAGATTGTATGTGTCCTAGTCATCTTTTGAGAAATGCAGGCTCTGTATAATACATTTTTGTATCCAATTCATCCCGTGAGTTTTTATGTGCCTCAGGTGCATCATCTGTGTATCTGTAAGAATGGCAGTCAGTTTATCTTGTTAGCAAGTCGTAAGCAGTGCTTCATTTTGTGTAATCCAAGACCAAACGAGAATCAATTTAGAGAGTCATGCATAAAAGAAAAATGCTTCTGTCAAACAAATGTTTGGGTTAACCCAGTAAATCACCCTGATGTTTGCACTACTGTAAAACAAAAGCATAAATAAGCCTTTATAGAGGCGGACATCTGTGTGGAAGTGCTGCATTCACGCTTTTAGTTTTTGCTTATACTTTCCAAACATAGCTGGTCTAATTAACAGTGTCTGAGAAGAGAGTGAAAAAGAGAAGGGTGAGGAAAAAAAGAGAGCCTCTCTCTTCTTGGCCAGCCTGTACCCTGTTATCTGAGAGCTGTCATTAGGGAAGGCTTTGTTTTGCTACCGTTCATTAGCATTCCCGCTGTGGCCTCTTTACCTCCGCTACGCTGTTAGGGAGTGTCACGAGGAAAAGCACAGCCTACGATGTAATTAGCATTAGCATGTTTGTGCACTGACTAAGTGTGATGACAGCTAGGTTTAATGTGTCTTAGCGAAACGCGTTTACTTAGCAGAGCTTTTAAATGCAGGGTGCGATCAGAGCTCTGGCAGGATGTGAGTACGCTGCATTTAATTGGGAGATAGCGGGATGCTACGCTAACCCGGCCCTCGATCCACAGTGTCATTTTAAAGTTGGGGTTTGTATAGTCATTTTAATACTCAAGTAGGTGGTAATTTAGAAGACACTTACCGCAGGGTTTGATTTGTAGAATTTATAATATTGCTCCTTGTAGTGTTTGATATAGGTTTTTAACTTTTGGCATCACATCTGGTCCACTTTGCATTTTATTCATGTCAGAAACATCCTTTTGAATGAAAGGTTAAAAAAACATTCCATGTTTTTTTGAAAATAGGCTCATATGGGCCAATTTCCTCAAAGTTAAAAAGTTGAGTTTTACTGCTTATGAATCCAGTCAACCAATCTCTGGGTTGGCGATAACACGCTAAGCATAGCTTAGCATAGATCATTGAATCTGATTAGACCGTTAGCATCTCGTTTAAAAATGACCAAAGGGTTCTGATATTTTTTTGCCAAAAATATTATAGCAGCATGTTAAGTGACATGCAGCATGTTAAATATTCTGAGCTTAAAGGGGTAGTTTACCCAAAAGTAAAAATGCTCTCATTAATTGATGTTGTTCCAAACTCATAAAACCTTTGTTCAGCTTTGATGAAGTCCTGGAAATTTGTAACCCTGCCTAGACAGCAATGCAACTGACACGTTCAAGGACTAGGAGGATAGCAAAAACATGGTTAAAATAGTTCATGTGACATCTGGGATTCCTAAATTAATTGACTCTTTTGTATTTATGACCTTTGAGATGAATTAATTTCAAATTATATTAATTCATTCGCTTCTGTAGGCTTTTACATTTGTAATATTTAAAAATATTGCAAAGTGTTAAATAAGCCTACATTTTAAAAACTTAAAATAAATAACATGTCTGTAATTGATTAACCTTTACTGATCTTGTAACATATATTTCGGGGGTTTTTTTGTGGGACACAGAATACATTTCCTCAATATGAGTTGACTGTACTACCATAAAACACACCAATAACATGATTATAAAAGTAATCCAGTTTATTTCTATACTGATTGTTTTTTTGTTTTTTTGTGAGGAAAAGGCACAAATTCAACAATATCTTTATTAAACAACATTCATCTCCATCCTTAGTAGCGACCATAATTATCAAATCATGTAATGGCCAATCAATGGATTGTGGTTGATCTCCAGCTGAGACAAAGTTTGAACCTAAAACTTTTTTTTTCTTTTTTTCCCCCTTTAGATCTTTAACCACACATGCCTGCATTTAAGGCACTTTGTAGTGCACAGCACCCTGAAGCAATGAATTTAGTCAAAATTCACTTTGAAAGCATGGGCGTGTAGTTTAGCCTTGCATTAGACTGTTGGCTGCGTTGGAGAAGTCATCCTAAGCCATCATGCACCTGCGAGACGCCATAGGCATTTTTCAACACGTGTCCTCAACTAAATGAAACGACGGCCTGTTGGGCATAATGTGTTCTCTGAATATGAGATATATTGAAAGTAGAGAGTGTGAATGTGGCCCATCTGTCATTACATGGACATCATGTGTTATGTGATTGGCTACATCTTGAGGCTGTCTTTATAGTGTCTCTCTGCTGGCACCTTGCAGGGTAATTTTCCATATTTCAATGCAATTTCTCTGAAGCTCTCACTCTCACCCAGGGAGTGAATCTTTGCTTCACACTTCATGATTCTTCAAGTTTCCATTCCACATTTTCTCTTTCACTCTATCTGTCTTTCTTACTCCTCTATTTTCCTCCTTCAGTGTTTTCAGACTGCTTATATAACCTGATTGGATTCAATAACAAGTAATATGTAAAGGTGTCTATAATAATAATAATAATAAAAAAAACAAAAACGCCTGAGCCATAGTTCTTGGAAATATGCTCTTTGTATTCTTGTTGGGTTCACATACTTTTGAAAAACTTTTCAATGCCTTTTAAATGGACATATATGAGAAGCTGATGCATATATGAGGCAGTCGCCCAATGCATACACTGTATGACGCCTAATGGACAGAGAGTTGGACTTGTAACCCAAAGGTTGTGGGTTGTGTGTGTTTACTGTGTTTGTGTGTGTCTCTGTCACAAACAGTGCCTGTGTGGCTCTCTCCAACCAACAGCAGCGGGAACCGTCTCCTGAGTATTATTTCCGCCCGGACCTGTGTAGCGCACACGCTTGGGCTGGTCAGCGCCAGGTGTTGGACATTAACATTATTGTGACTATTTAAGAACTCATTCTCCAAGGCTTCAGTGCGAAGTCTTATCGTCCCATGGAGGTAATTCCGAGCGTTTATTCCCGTGTTTCCGTTTCCGCGTATGACCTTGGATTGTTTATTCGACTATTGATTCTTGCTGCCTGCCCTATTGACTGTTGCCCGTTTACTGTTGACTCTACTGGTTTGTCTGATACAAACGGCTCTTCTGATTACTGCCTGTTGTTGTGGATTAATAAAGCTTTGCACATGGATCCGTACGACTCAGATACTTCATTACAGTCTCATTACTCACTACTGTGTGTGCACTTAGATGGGTGAAATGCAAAGCACAAATTCCGAGTATGGGTTACCATATTGGTCACAAATCACCTCCTTTCCTTCCCTTTTTTTTTATAACACTTTTGGTATTCAGATGAGTGCATGCTAACATTTAGCCTGTGCTTTTGTTTTTGCAATATTGTCTTTTTTAATTGAGTGATTTTACTTCTCTTTTAAACATTTAAGCAAGCAGCCAAGCTGGTAGGATGTTTGTTTGTTGCACCACATGACTTGGCTTGGTATGTCAAACATTAAAGCAGTGAAGCACTGCACCAATTTTTTTTAACAAAAAATAATACACAATGTTATACCAAACTACATCACACTGACATTTTCCACTTTATGCCACCAAATAAATATCAAGTGAATTATAAGTCTTAAAATACTATATGTTCTTATGCAATCAGTGTACTGTATATGAACCATTATATGTATGAATTACTGAGGAATCTGTGTGTGTGGGTACAAGTGTCGATCGCAACCTGTAGCCAGATGTCGACTGGAATAAAGGTGCGAAAACACCCTGTGTAAACAGTTAGTAGTATTGACACAGACACAAAACTGGCACACATACTGAGAGAAACGAGAGCAAGAGAGAAAACCTGGCAAGATGTGAGCTACTGTTTAAATTGCCCAAGCTGTTGAATAGCTTGACCGGTTTGGGCACTCCTCCGCTCTCCTGGGTACTTCTGTTCATCTGTCTCTCTCTCTGTTCCACTCTCTCAAATGAGTGCACCCCCTCAGGGCAGCACATGGCTCTAACAGGCCAAACCCCCACCTTTCCTTCAGTCTCTGTCTGTCACACACACACACACTCACACAGTTAGGTTATAGTAATGAATTGTTCACAGGTGCTGATGATGAGCCCCTGAGCATCACTGTGGAGACGGGATGTGCCGGGCACAGGCCAAGTGGAAGAGAACAGATGCACGAGTCCCCATACACCCCCTCCGCACGGAGTCCTTCCCTCTCATTATAACTCTCTTTCTTCCTCCTTTTCTCTTCTTAAAACACAGACTTTAAAATAAAGGTTTCAATTACAACCAAAAACGATTTTACAGTCTGATGCAACAGGAGCAACTTTTAAAGGTTTGGGAAGCTCCACAGGGTGTTCAGGAAGCCTTAAAACAATATTTTTTTTTGCAGATTTGTTTAGTGGTGTTAGTGGTTCCCAAATTACATGCTTCAGCTATAAAAGAATCCAGAAAGTTGTCTGGAATATCCTTTGGACTCCTTTCTCCTAAACAATATAGTGGCTTCAGTCCATTTTTACTCAAGCAGTGCCGGCTTCTACAAAGTCCCAAGATATCAAGTACCCTATACAGAGAAAGTGGCTCTTGATAAGAAAAGGCTGCTGTGAAAAACCTTTGGAGAACACCTGCTATCAGCCTGGTCTGATGATAGTCCTTACACCTGGATGGACTTGATAGATTAAACACATGGTGCACAAGTAGCCAAGAAAGCAAACTGTGTCCTATAACAGAAGATCAAATCCAACAGAGCTGTAATGTTAAATTTAAACTCTGACAAACTCAACGCAAATGACATGTCAAATATAAATTTCTTGCAATACTGAAAAGATCAATAAACAAATGCTGACTATTCAATTGAATAATTTTAATGCATAAAAATGCAGACTGTTTTCATGTTCTGGGTTTTGATTCCTGAAACGTAAGCTTATAAAACAAAGCTTAACAAAGAACATGTTGCATCTGACCAATAAGTTCTCTTTAATGAGAACATGTGCAAACATTCTAGTTTTGCCTATTACTAAGTTACTTTTATGTTATTATCATCTTATTACCATGTTATTACTACTGGTCCACACATGTTTTCTTGTAGTGAAAAATACACAAACAATGAGACAAACAAGACAGTGCAGGTTACTTTAGGTATAAAACAAACCACAGCTTTCCAATTTAGCATTTTTTTAAACAATAAATACCATTTGTTGTGGCTCTTTATGGTTCATAGACCATTAAAGTGACTCACTTTAAGCAGAACATGCACCGATCATCTCTTCCTATTTTCTAGTTATATTGGGAAATAAAAATGAATAAACATTAGAATTATCTTATTTCAGCCATATAAAGATGTCAATACGCACCATTGTCAAGTTCAAGTCCACTATTTTTTTTTAAATGGCTGATTTGGCATTATAATTGGTCAGATTGCCTGTTAGTAAAACTCCCTGTGACAGGTCAGTTATATTAATTCCAGTTACGTCAGTGGATTCAATATTTGTGTGCTCTGTGCAATTCTGTGCTTACTACTTAGGCTAGGCATTAAATTGTTGGATTAGCAATACTTCTGTCTGCTTTGAGGTCCTTCATGTAGGGCTTTATAAATCAGTGTTTTATGAGGTGCTCTTTCAGTTAGGATGCAGCATTTGAAGACAGCTGTATATATAAGCAGTAGACAGCAAGGCTCATGGTGTTTTGGAACAGAGCCATAGAGACAGATGAGGACTGGACAGACGGTGCAGGACTGCAGAATTCACAGCCTGTGTGTGCGTGTGCTGGAGATTTCTTTACAGATGTTTGGAGGAGAGATGTGTGTTAGAGCTGAGATGTTCTCCCTGATGTCACAGCATGCCACTTTCCCACATACGTGTAGTTCTAACAGAAACATCCAAAAGGTGTTCTTAAATTATTTAATTTCAATCTATGATATACTGTACATGCACTAGAATATGTATGGTACTCGGTAATATTTCTGACCATTGCATGACCATTACATTACCATGAAATAAAATAAAAAAATCTCTATCTGTAACGAATTATCTATCTATCCATCCATCCATCCATCCATCTCTCTGTCTTCTATCTGTATGTTTATGTGTGTATTTATTTTTTTATTCTAGCTCAAAAGACATTTATTTTGTTCAGAAAATTGTATTATAAATATAGAATCACAAAAAAAGGTCACAGTGTTGACAAAATATTTTATACTTTTTTTAATGTTATACTAGTATAGATATTTTATCTTAAAATTAGAAGGATTTCTGAAAGATCATGTGACGCTGAAAACAAGGTTATCGATGCAGAAAATTTCAGCTTCCCCATCCCACAAAAAAATTACATTTTGTAACATTCAAATAATAAAAAAAATTATATATATATATATATATATATAGTGAAGTGAAGTTACTTGGTATGGTGACCCATACTTGGTATTTGTACTCTGCATTTAACCCATCCAGGTGCACACACACAGCAGTGAACACACACACACCCCAGAGAGCACTAGTTATTCACCCTGACCACCTACAATACCTGCCTGATCTGGGACTCGACCTCCCGTCCTTTGGGTTACAGGTCCGACTCCCTATCCATTAGGCCTCGACTGTATGACTTTAATGTTATAAAATGTCACATTACTGTTTTACTTCTTTTTATATATAAAATGAATGCAGCATAAAAGTCTTCTTCCAAACCTTTTGAATGGCGTTGTACAGTATATCTGATGTGTTTACTAATGAAATACCTACAATAATTTAAGTATATTGCGCCACCAGCTGTTAGTTCTCTCCGCTCTATTGAAACACATTTTAGTATGTTTAAATCCATTCAGCAATATTACTGTATACTGAGCCACCCACAGTCTTAATGAAACACGTTTCAGTATATTTAAATACCTTCTGCAGAATTCCACACCTTGACCTGACGATGACTAATGGGGTCTTTGCCACCTTATTCCTTTATTTCTTTCTGTATCATTGTATATTCCATGCCTCTTTTTTTGCTTTTGCACTTGTTCCTGCCTTTACTTTTCCCTCTTTCCCTTAAGGCTTATAGATTATGTTCTAACGTGCCACTAAAGTAGTCATTACTCATCTGCCATAAGGATAGATTAACATTCCGGTGTGAGGCAGCTTTATGTATATCTGTACGGGGACACAGCAGAACAGAAACCCACTCGACGGCCCATCATTTGCAGCAGGAGTTGAGCGATATCAGCTCAGCGTTCACAGTTTGCTTTGTTGGGATGTTTTGGACCACTACACTCTACCCCTCTATAGAGGTGCTCATGGTAACGCATGGCCGGCTTATGCATCCCAAAGGGGCTGTTCTCCAAACGGCGACATTTAAAACCCCCACCACTCTCAGCTTTTCCTCAGCCGGGAGTCTATTCCACAAACCAGAGCTGCTTTAAATGAGATTATTTCACAGAGATTGGCCAGTGACCCCTTTAAAAGGCTATCCTACGGTGTGTGTGTACACACAAGCTAAATTATTTACACCATGAAACAAGTGCGGTGCGCTCCATGAATAAATGAAGCCCGGAATGCCCTGCTCACCGGAGCACCCGTGGCTGTGGCTTCTAAACACACTTTAATCAACAGATAAATATTTCACAAGTTAATCAAGGGTAGCGCTTAAATTAATTCAAGTTCTAATTTGATTCGTTTCATTTGGAGTTGTATGCAGGGCCATATTAGTTTGATTTATTTTTACTTAGTTTTTTTCCTGGTTCAGATAGATATGCGTGTAGGCTCCATGTGCATTATAAACACTGTCTGGCATTGGTAATTGGCTCTCAGCAAATCACTGTAAATTGATTTTAATGCATCAGCAGTCAAGCCCTTCATTTACTACTCCTGTAAATATGGAATCCACATCACTTTGACCTTAGAGCAGCATTCGATCCATACGACTCATGCTAAACTCAGTTGAACGCATGGAAATGTGCGTTTTAGATTAGTCAGTCATTTAATTCATGTTTTGATTGATTGAATGAAACTTTACACTGAGGAAAATGGGTTTCCTAATTATATTCTGGTCTTGTTTTGTAGGAAAAATATATAAATGTATTTAAAACAAGATCATTAATGCAAAATAGTGCTGTCACTGGGTTAGTACCTTTTTTAAAAGGTACATTTTTGTACCTATTAGGTTGAAATATGTACAGGTTAAATACCTTTAAGGTAGCGAAATGGACCGTTTAGGTACAAACAAGTACCTTTTGACCTAGTGACATCTTTTGTACCTGTATTTCTGAGAGCCTATCCTATGTTCACAACAGACGTGACTTGCGCAAATAAATTAATAAATGTACTTCGAAATTCGAACATCATGGGAGGGGCTTCTGCCAGACGCCTCCAGTCTCTGTAGTGGTTAGACATGAGGTAAAATTTGTTTTGGTTATATCTAATAAGCAAACTTTGGTTTAATGAATCAAGTATTTATTTCCTTTTTATTCATGTTTCTATTAATGTACGAAGATGTGTCGTACTGCTCCTCCACATACAGTGATGATGATTTTGTCCTCGATAGTCTCAGAATTCTGCCTCTGCTGGCTAGTAATGACTTCACTACTAGAGCAAGCTCCTGATTGGTTAACGTGGCGCGAATTGTCGCCAAAGTTCAGATTTTTCAACTTGAGGGATCGGGCGAATCAACGCTCATTTCGAGGCGCGTTATTCGCACCGCTTAATTTGCTCGAATCACGCTGCAGGATGTCTAATCGTGTTTTTGCATTGACTTAACATGTAATTCACTTGCGCTTAACGCTTCATTCGCTTCTGATGTGAACGCACCATTAGCCAGGATTAGGCCTTGGTTCAATTAGGACATTTAAGAATGTTTTAAGATCAGTCACTGTGAGTCTCTTTCAGTTGAAATGGCTCAGTTTTACATTTTAGTCTAGGACTAGTCTTAAGCCTTCTCTGTGAAAGCAGGGAAATGACTAATAAATAGATCGGAAGTTCTGTTCATTGTTCATATTAAGTGTTGTTCTGCAATATTTAAGAATATTTAGACTTTTTTATTGGAAAAATGACAAAACACAGTACTTATTGTTCTGCCATGAAGCTTAAACATTTGATCTACCCTGCAATTAGACACAATTAACCACGGTGGAAGACAATAAAGGGATTCAATTGGTTTTGCTCACTTTTTTTTACTCATCAGCCTGAACAAAAGAGACCTGCAGGTCACAGACATGCCTGACTCATATCTCTGAGCTTTTTTCAAAACTCTGTGAACTGCTGCTCTGTATTTCTCTGCTGTGCTAATGGCCCGGATCAAATAGGGAAGAGAGAGAGAAATAGAGAGAGAGCTGATAGATTTGTATTCCTAGGTTTGACTGCTCTCTATGAGAGTCACGAATTCAGAGATCAATAGTGGACCTGTAGTCTTCAGATGAATAAAAGCGTATTGCCTGCCTTCTTACCAAAAGATTGGATTTTTAGTGTTTAAGAAGCTAGATGTTCAGGGAGAGAGAGAGAGCGAGAGAAAAAAAGCTTGTCCATTGCATATTCTTTCATTTTCTCTCTTGCTCGGGTACATCAAATACACACAATGTCTGCTAGGGACAGTTCACCTGAAAAAGCAGTCAATTCTAATACACTGAAGTTCTGAATGTGTACGATTGTCCGTCTGATTTTTCATTGTGTTCCAATGTCTATACAGCTTTGTAACCTTCAAACAAAAAATATATTTAAAACAATAAGTTCTTGTGTTTACGTAATGTATATGTATATATATTTCGTAAATGTGTATTTTTATAACATAGTGTAATTATATTTTTCCTTTTTTTACTTAAAAATACGTATTATTTTTATTAAATATATTTATTTATAATAAATTACATGCATTTAAATGATATGAAAATATTGACATATTTATGCATAATAAATATACACAGCACACACACATATATTATGCTTACAAAAGCTTTTATTTTGGATGCAATTCATTGAGATGAATTGTTTAACAGCGCTAATTATATTTATATAACCAGCTTAAAATGTATTTAAATGCACGTGCACACACACAGTCTTTGTTTGCAAGTATGTCTGTGTATTTAAATATATGTGTATAAATGCAAGCTAATATAAGTCTAGTAATATACTGAAATATGAATTAAATCAAAAAATTATCTTGCGCGGTTGGAATGTTTTTTTTTTCCCACCTCCATCTCCATTAGACCACATAGCCCTCCAACTCTCAGCCCAGCTGTTTTTCGCAGCATAGTTTGGCGTGTAATTTCCTCTCTGCACCAAACATCTCTTTATCTGTCTAAAGTTACAGCAGGCACATCTGTTCATTCCTTGCTTGCGAGCTCTGGTAGAGCCAGTCTGGCAAGCATCCTTACATCTCTCTTCTTTCCATCACACTCTTCCTCCCTCTGTCTCTCGCAGAAACACGGACACACACACACTCACGCGCTGCGGTCATGAGGGCACCCTCTCTACGCTGGCATGGCTCAGCTCAATTAGCCTGCAGGGAAATGGAGGGAGGGAGTGAGCGCTTGAGAAAAAGAGGGAGAGAGAGATTCCTCGTGTGCCAAATCTCCCTCACGCTTCCGCAGGATCTCTGGAGCCCTCCGTGGGCTGTCTTTGTGCGCCGTCTGCCCAGCCGCTTTGTTTGTAAATAAGCCGTCTGGAAAATTAGCTGGGGCAGCCAGTCACTCACAGTTAGACGTCTCATCAGGCCTGTAACCACCACACAATAGTGGAGAGGTTAATATAAGCCAAGAAAAAGAGCACGGGATTACACTTTTAGACAAGGATGTTACAATTGATGCTCAAATGAGTAATGATTGTCATGCAAATGAGAAGAGCAACAAATACACATACAAAATCCTGTACTGTATAAGACGTCTGCATCTAGCAGTCCTTCTAATAATCATGCAGTCATCACATAATGGAAGGTAAATATTCGAGTTTAACTGAACTAAAGGTGTGTGTTGGTGATAACACTTTGTGTAAGAGAGAAAAAAAATTGCATATAACACGATAAATGTGTTTTTGTTTTTGAATGACTAAAATACTCCATCAATCTATTTATTTACAATTTAATTTAACTTTTTTATAGTTTACTGTACCTTTAAAAATGCCATTTAATCTCAAAAAGTTTGCCAAAATCTCTGTAAGCTAAGGAACTATATTGATGTAAATTTGTGGTTAGACAGTGAATCAGTTTGATTTGATGCATTTATGTTTATGTATTTTCGGCAGATGCTTTTATCCACAGAAGCATTCTCAGGGAATCAAACTTATGACCTTAGTGTTGTTAGTTCCTAGAGTTTTTAATTATTTATTTTACTTTATTTTTCTAAAAATATTTTTTTTCTGCTTTTGTTCTACTATTTATACTACTTATTGCATATATTGGCAATTATCAGCACCTCAGTATTGCAGTACATTATCCGCCAGTTTCACGGACAAGGCTTAAGACTAGTCCCAGACTAAAGTGTAAGTCTGAGCTGTTTCAACTGCAAAGAAAATTGCAGTCTGATCTGAAGATATCTCAGAGCCTTTGTTTTGGACACCAGTGATTTTTTTTCGAAGGCACGTTTAATTGAATTATATCCTATTCTTGACTCAGATTCAAATGGAACTGATGATGATTGACCGTGTTTTGTAATGTTGACTAGGCCAATCACAGAGTGGTGGGCGGAGTTGGTGTCCCAAGTTGGAATTCCAGCTTGAGGACCTCACCTAATGTTGCTTCCTGTCATTGCTACAATGTCCTGTCATAATAAAGAAAAAAGAAAACATGTTTTAAGAAAGATTTATGAGAATCTGCAGAATTTTTTATAAATCCATTAAGAAACAAATGATTACACGCCTACAAAAAAATAAAAAATAAAAAACGGCAATGGCAGAGATCAACCGAATAAAAAAAAAAAAAAAAAATGGCAATTGCAAAGGCTGAGAACAGAGAGCGAGACATGTGGCAGCCTGTCTTGCTTGATGTGTGGGGTTGAGCTGTTTTCAGAGGGCCTGTGGGAAGAGGCGGGTGTCTTGTGGCGGTGGGCCAGTAAGCCTGAGGAGCGGGAGCCAGAGGAAGCAATGCCTGCAGAGCTCATAAATTACAGCCCTGCCTGCCTGGCTTTACATTAATGGATCCACAACTCTGTGCTTCTTACCGAGACTCTTCTCACTTGCTCTCGTGCTGTGCATACCTTCAAGGACAAGGGTAGGACGGATTGATTGCGGACGGACGACAGTTTAGTTGCTTCCCTATGGAATCATCTTCATATACTACATTCAATAACGTGTTCATTCATTCATAGGCTGTAATGATTTTGACCGCCATTAAATAACAGTCGCTCTTAAAGGTGAGGTGTGATTTTTACAATCTTAAAGGGACAGTTCACCCAAATAAGACATGCTTAGAAGAATGCTCAGGCTGCTCTTTTCCATAAAATGAAAATGAACGTGAAGTCATTTACGTTCATAAAGTATCTGAACATATATGTATATGTGCTACTCTAAAACATCCCAACAGCAAAAGAGGCAATATTTTACCTGATGTGTAGGTCGAAATTGAATGTAATAAGTTGTACCTCGATATATACACCAAACAAGAAAATCAGTGTTGTTATGTTTCTTCACAGACTACATGTGATAACGTTCAACATGACTCTTTTTAGTTAATTAAAAACACACTCCACTATCGCTGTAGTATGATTCTTGACTAAATGACTCATGTGAACTGGTTCTCTCAGCCAAAAGTGTGACGCTGCCAAACCTGTAGTTTCACAAGTAAATGGACTAGCTTTGGGGAAACCATCATTATTTTTTTGCAGTTCTGTTTGCTGAAGCTAGTGGCGCAGAAACGGCACACTTCAGCTTTAATGCCCAATATATGCAGTACCTGCTGCAGATGAACATTAATTCTTGATGATGTGTAACTCTCAGCTGTGGGAAGTTTTAGTCAGTGTACCTTGAGTATTAGAATCGCTCGCTGAGCGGCACTGAGACTCACCGAAGGCCCTGATTATGCAGTTAAGCTATGCTAATAGTGCTCTGGTGGGCTTCTGAAGACCTCTGACTTTAAATGCATAAGCGTGGATGGGTCACACAAAGGTCATTGTGCTTTCTTCTGCTTAACTAATTAAAGGGAAAAGTTGGTTTATTCTTTTTGAATATGCAAATTGTTAGGCAATTCATCGACAATTGTTTAAGTTTAAATCCTCTGAAATAGTAAAAAAAGCAATTTGTCTGCACCTACTTAGCCTCCTAAAATGAAATTGCTGGCTCTGTTAAATGCTATTAAATGGAGCATGCTCGCAGAGCTATTACTAATTTAGCAAAACAAAACCCCAAAAATTAAGCTCTTCTTAAAAAGTGCAACACTCAGCTGGTTGCAGACATAATAATAATTCATTGCAGCATTTAAATAGCAATTTAGCTGTGCTTTATAAATCCTGGAGGTGTTGGTGATGGTTTTGTTCAGAGATGCATCTACATCTGAAAAAGAGTTTCAACGAATTCTGTCGCAACGCTACAAGGCCTCGTGTTAGCCAGTCTCCTGCCAGTCTTTTGAGCTAATTAGCCGCAATTATTTCAATTAGATATCAAAGACGAGCACAGACAAATAATCATTACTTTGTAATCAGTTTGTGCAGTAACAGTTCTGGAAACTGCCTCACACTGTCAGGCATCATGAAAGTTTTAGTGCATTTTCTCTCCCTCTCCATCCCTGGCCCTTCTTCTCTTGGCCGGCATCCAGTGTCAAAGCAATCCTGAGAGTTGCTGTTCTCCAAAGCATTCGAACTAATCCCTTTAACAAACTGTATTCACGCATCTGAATGTTTTTGGCCCTGAGCAGATTTTTCAATAGATAAGAACTCGGATAAAATCCGCCCCTGGCAAAGGCCCAGGATATATGGGAAATACGGATATAAGAGTTTTCTCTCTTCTCTGTAGATGTATTAGCTTTGACTTCATGGGTTGCTGTGGCTTCAGAGATTAAAAACGCTTCTACTGGATCAGACAGCATTTTTTTAGTTCTCAAATAGGGCTAGAGTAATATTAATTGGCTACATATTATTGATTTTTGAAATTCATAGTAATCACCGTAGTCTGTTCCATGTAGTTATTGTTAATGATGAACCAAACTTTGTAGAGCAACCAATAAATCTGATATATTCAGCACAACCAGCTCAGTCCAATTCAGAATAAACAACATTCAGCACAACCAGTTTAGTCTGATTCACAAACAAATGACTCTAACGAAGCGGTTCTCTTTAAGTGAATCAGCGCCATTCAACCAGTGCAGTCCATTTCACATTGACAATTAACTCTTAAGAACCTGTTCGTTTTAATGGATCAAATATTTTTAACACAACCAGCACATTTTGATTCTCGAACAAATGACTCGTATGAGCTCATTCTCTTCAAGTGAATCAACGGCATTCAGCGCAATCTGTGCTTTTCATTAACAAATGACTCTTATGATGTGGTTCTTTTTAACAGATCTAAAAGATCAGCAGAGGCTCATTGGAAATATGTACCTCGAAGTACATTTCTGCAACAGTTATTACTCCGAAACCACCTTAACGCTACGTCGTTCTTAATTTGAACCTTAAGACGTACCTTGTCGTTAAAGCCTGTTAAAAAAACATTTATGCTCAACAAGTTGCATTCTGTTTTATAATGCACTTCAATACTGAGGTTGACATTAATAAAGTGATACGGCTGGTGGGTCGGCGTACGTTGTGGAGAACTTCACCACACGTATGGTCGCGAGGGTGTGGGATTGCGCACTTGCTAAATTATAAACACGTAAACGTATTTATTTCTGCATGTGCATATTTAAATGAGTCCCGATAAATGCACTTCGTACTATTTCTAAAATGCCTCTTTATAAAGAAAATTGTTTTCTCAATACTCTTCCTATACCGCTGTGAAGGAAAGAGTGCACAATCGATCATTGAGGCATCGATATCAATGGACAGCCCCTTTGCTAAGGTCGCACTTAAGAAGGTTTACCTTAAGCAACGAATAGTTCAGAGAACACACGTAGGAAAGGTATAACTGTAGTTAAGGTGTACCTTTAGAGTCTTCGTAGAACGCTAAGAGACAACGTTTTCGGAGAACGCAGCCCTGCACATTTCACGGCAGTAGTGAAACATCCTGTGAGTGGCGCAAAAACACAGGTTCAGTAGGTGACCCTGGAGCGCTTTTGATTTAGGCACGTATCGCTGTTTTTATATTACAAATAACAATGCTTAATAGGTTTTTCACATGGGCTCCATAGAAGAACCATTTTTGGCTCCGTAAGGAACCATTCAGTCAAAGGTTCTTTAAAGAACCTTTTTTTCTAACCTTCTTTCCCCCTTTTTTGAAACAGAAAGCTTCTTCAGATATTAAGGGTTCTTTATGGAACCATTTAGACAAAGGTGTTCTATGGCATCGTGAAGCACATTTATTTTTAAGAATGTAGCCTATGTATTGTGTCGGTTCATAATTCAAATATCTGATGTGTCGTATTTTACGGGCTTTGTCTAAAACCCGAGTGACAGGTAGGATTAGAGACGGAGTTGTGTTCGTTATTTGCACAAATTCATAAGAATAGGCAACTCGTGAAAAATGTAGCAAAAATCATATGAATTCATACGCGTGAACTGGAGGTACGAATTAGCCACCTCGGAAAATATGAACAGATTGCTGTGAGATCGGGCTATTAAAAGTGAATGCTTTATCATATTACAAATATCCCCTACATCAACCCTAAACCTCTCTGATATGGAAACATGTATTTATTGATGCAGCCATGCTATTTGAACTTCCTAATGCAGACTTGCGCTGTTTTATTGAACTGTAGTTCCACAGGGTTTGTACCTGAGCTTTTCATCTTTCAGTGCTATATAGTGTGTGAGCTAAAAACTAAATGTGTGTGAATTGAAATAAAATTGGATTCAAATCAAGCATTTGTTAATTGGAATTGGAACTGTGTACTCGACATGAATGCATTCTGTCCATATTTTAGCCAATTCTCACACTCTATTAACTCTATTTTTCTTCACATCTGTCTCTAATCGTGGCTTTTAGACCCATCCAACCTTCAGTGTTGTGTTTGCTTGGCCTTTATTCTCTGTGTGTGAGAAAGCATGTGTGCATGCTGTATCTCATTGTGTGTGAAATGGGGACAGGTGAAGGTGAGCCGAGACACAGGATGAGGTGTGAAGCGGGCAAAGACCCCGGGCTAGGCTCTGTACATGTGTATGTGTGTGTGTGTGAGAAAGGCCCCTGGCATGGGCCCTGTCAGCAGGAGTCTGATGTCTGTCTACTCATGTGTGGAGCACTCATCATGGGCAATTAGGGCCAAGCAGGGGGCCTGGCCTTCCCTCTCATGTCCTTGAAGAAAGAAAGTAAAAGGGGGCAGGATGAGTGATGGGGTGGAGCATCGCGGAGGGAGGGGCGGGAATTCTACCAGTAGTTTTGTGGAGAACAGGAAGTTGAGCGATACGGCTCTAATCTGACGAAAGGAAGACAAAAGCCTGTCCGGGATCGGTAATGTCTTTGTTTTTCTCCCCTCTGGTGCTTAAATAGATTCTCTCCACAGGGTGATAATCACCATTCATTATTCACACTTCAGATGGCCATTAAAAGTCAATCTCGAAAAGCCTGAAAAATGGCCCCAACTATGGGACCACTTGGTGCTGTCTTTGATATTGTGTACTAATTTCGCACAAATTGATATTCCTCTTCAGCGCTACTCGTATAAGACGAGGGTTTCGTGAAAACACAATCTCATTGGCTTGTAATTGATGATTTATTAATTTCATGTTCTGTCAGAGCTGGAATGAAGAACCTCTTAATATTTAATTTGTCATGCCTGTGCACATGCCAGGAACATGGAGAAGTGCCACGGATGTGTAAAAGATGGATTTTTGCAGTAGAAAGATGATTATCACCCTTCTCTGGAGGATGTGTTAATAATAATTAAGTGTCCTGCAGACTTTTAAATGATGATTAGTTGGTGTTTTCCTAGTTTCTATAGTGTCCTTGTAGTTGGATGATAACAAGACCTTCTTTTGGATTCACTTTAATGCACTGTGCTGTGCAGATCTGGAATATAGGGTGGATCGTTGTTTTCTATTTACATGTGAGAAAGTGGGATAGCAGACTCGAGACTCCCCCTGGAAATAAGCAGAGACTGCTTATTGGAATCAGAGCACAACAAAAATTAGAATAACACATGAAAGCAGTCATGTTCAAGATCAAGTTTGGGGAAGTGCCTAATTGAAAACTTGTTTTATCCCTGTTTAGATCCTTTAACCAGGATTCAAACTGAGAGAATGCACTCTCTCCTGTTCTTTTTATGTATACGCATCCTTTCAAATGTAAGATGCATTTATTTATTTAAACCAGTATTCTTTTATCCAGCAGGGATACAGTTTAAATTGAGAGCTAATGCATTTAATGTTACTTCAGAAAAATAAATGAATAGATAAAAAGAAATGCTGAAAGAATCTTGAAATCTTTATTACATGTTTCTGCAAGATATTAAGCAATAAACACAACATTGATAATAACAAGAAATGTTTCTTTATCACCAAATCAGCATATTAAAATGTTTTCTGAAAGATTGAAGACTGAAATTCTGCTTTGCCATCATAGGAATAAATTACATTTTAAAATATATTCAAATATAAAACAGTTACTTTAAATCGTAATAACATTCTACTGTATTTTTAACATTCAAACTTTTGAAAGTAAATGTCAAGTATCTCATATAATTTATCATTTAAATAAAAACATCTGCATTTATTTGATTTTATGGTTTTTTTTTTTCATTTGTACTACATGAATATGAATATGCATTTTTTTTTTATTTTTTTTTTTTTAGTCATTCTTTAAAAAAAACCCCAAGATACTCATTCTAGTAACGCACATTTTAAGTAGCTGCATCAAGTTTATTTCCACCTATCACCTGTGCTGCCTAGTGCCATTTGGAGCAGGAGCCTGTAGGTTTCAGCCAGCTGATGGATGTGGCCCGGGGAGATTAACCTATATCTGTTAGCACTAACCCTCATGCGCCTCGTCGCTGCAATTGTTTTTTCTCATTAGACGTCATAGAAACAATGCTGAAGAGTTAATTAGAGAGCGAGCAGCTTGCATGCTGCCTTCTCTGACCCAGTTCTCTTTCCCTCTCTCTCCTCCTCCCTCCCTCTTTTTCTTCCTCTTCCCTGTCTCTCTCTTCACCCTGATGGTTAATGAGCGTACTTCATGCTATGAAATGGTTGCGTGATTATTTTCACATGATTCTGACTGTGTCGTGATGAAAAGGCAATTTCATCCTTTTGTGTGCTCATTCCTTCTTTAAACGTCACAACTCAGGTTTGATTTCTCAGCTTTTCATCCAGAGAAATGTGAGAATGTGTTTATAATAAGGCTTTGCTGCACCAAATGGAGGTCGTACTGCGGCGAGAACAATAACAGCGGTCAACCTAGGTCATAACGTTCTCCTTAGATGGCTAAAGAACTCCCTGTGATCTGTGGAAAAAACTTCGGCAGACCAATGAGGTGACGTCCACACCTGCCTCTTCATCCTTAATGACTCCACCATACCTTCCACCTTTCCCATGACTCTTGGCTTGGGCTTAATAATGATTTCACAGCAGCATATGAGTGTGATCAGGGCTGATATGGCATCCTCATGGAAAGCCAGGAGAATTTCTGAAAGGCTGGAGTAAAAGGTGACTCGACAGGTTCTTTATGTAAAACTCATACGTAGTGTGTATGGTTGGGGAAAGCTAACTCTTGTGATATGAATTGATAGAAATAAAGGTACGTATAGAGTATGAAAAGATTTCTGATTGGAGCTGTCTGCCTTTAAAGGTCCCATAGAATGTAAAACTGAATTTAGCTTGGCATGGTTGAATAATAACAGTTCAGTACATGGACATAACATACTGTGA
>JAUMHQ010000083.1:6537575-6565131 GCA_032361165.1 Enteromius paludinosus
TACATACCTTCTATGTACATATCAGAGAACAATTTAAAATATTCTCTCAATGCATTCTATGGCACCTTTAAATGCATGTCCAGAATCAGTTTCTCCTCCTCTTTGCTAGTAAGGAGAGCTTTTGTTTGTGTGTATTTGTGTTTTGTACTGTATATTGTTTAGTGTTTTGTATTGTGCAGTTGTGCTATTTTCTTGAATGAATGTTGAATGAATGAAAATGTCTAAATTCCTTTTTTTTTTTTTATTTATCTTTTTAATTTGCTAAAGTCCGGTTCTAAGGTACTGGGACGATTTTGTGTAAACTATTTCTTATGATATTTTTTCTGTCTGTTTCTTGCAGGTATTTAGCTATCGCTGCTGAGCTTTATTATGGAAACCAGATGTGGAGAAGCAGTGGTACGTTTAAAACCCTTTACATACCCTCCTCAGCTCAGTAACTCAGCACCCCTTTCGGTGAATCAGAAAGAAACTACTGTAAGATAATATTTCCTTGAGCGAATGCTTTGATACTGTCGTCTGCTGTGTCAGTTTGTTTGCACTTGCTCAGACTCTATTTGTTCTGTATTACACATGCCAAATAAAAGTGAATCTAATTCAGAGTCGGATGACACCTCACACCTATGTGTTTGGGATCTCAGATAAAATGTTGGCTTAGTGGTGTGTGGTTTGTCTTAGGGGATATTTCTGTTTGTGGTATCTAGACTGAAGCACAGAAGGTCAAGTGAGCTAAATGTTTGTTTCCTTACACGGAGAACGCTTTGTCCCCTGACTTACATGCCACTGCAGTTATAGTGTAATAGTAGCCATCATGAGTGCAGAAATGACAAGGTAACTGTGCTCAGAGTGGACTCACTTCAGACAATCTTGGTGGTACTGCAAGTCATACCTCAGAGACGAACAAAGAAAGTGCTTCTGTTTTCCTTTTGTTTCTAATGAAACAGTTTTGTTTTATTACAAATTATACCTTGAGCATAACATTTAAAGTTGTAATGTAATGAGCTCTTCTTATAAAGTTCAGTATATGATAATACAGTTATCTATTAAATAAATACATCGCATGCATTATTGTGTGTGTGCACAGAAAGATTTATTTCAAATGCTTGACTGACGGTATGAAGTGAGTTTGGAGTAAAAATGTTATTAAACGTGGTATTTTCTCATGCTTTCAGAAGGAGCATTATTTATTACCACACAGAGCCGTAGTCCACTGAGAAGCTACGCAAGCGATTTCATAATATTTTATTCCCTAATATTGATGTACAATATTGAACTACTATCAGAATTAATATAAATACAAGCTTCCTAGTTGGAAATTAGAAATGAACAACCTTAGAGAGGCCTTACATGGCCAATTTCTGACTAGGAAACTCATATTTACGATCATTCTGATAGTAAGTGAATGCAGCTTAAATACTGCTCCATCTGAAGGCACGACTATCGTGTGTGATTTTTTTCAGCCCTTCATCAGATGTATAAAAACAACTACATTTCTGTCACTATGAAATGAAATATATATTTCTTCTTGTTAAAGTTGCAAAAAATTATTTAGTCGAGCAGTCAGAGATGTTTGATTAGCGTGACTTACAGACAGCAGGAACATTAGACTGCTGTCACTTTAAGAGCTGCCCACATCCAAAATACTATCACAGGCGTTTTCTTTCTCCGTGTTTACGAGGATATGGGCATTTTGATTCAAGTGGTGTATGTGACCGTTCAAGCAATAATAACTCTGTCTCTCAGACCGCACACGCATATAGAAAAATGAGTATTCTTTCACTGCCGATTGCATTTCTATGTCTTAAACTCACTTGTTTTTAAACTGCAATACTTCAAAATGTATAAAAAATGATGTTTTTATGACCACATAGCACAGCGATGTCCCATGAGCTTGTAGAGGTGATAGTCCAAAATCCAGTTGACAAATTTCTACCGTTTTATCGTGTTTTCACAACTTTAGTTTTTTAAGTCCAATCAAAGATTGGGAAAAAGTCTAGTCTCAAGTTTTGGCAGCTGCACAAGTTTTAATAAACCTGTTTTAACTTTAAGCTGAAGGTAGGACGGAAAGAATGCATTTTGTAGACCGGTGGACGTAAAAGATGGAAACTTTGATTTGGTGCATTTCTCTGATATTTGTATTTTCCAGCATGATCTTTTTCCTCCAGGACGCGGTCCTCTTCTTACCCACACACTCCCGTGGCATGTGACATGCTTGTTAGTCTCTTGTGTCTTCAGTACAGTAGATGTCATGAAACCATAAAACCAAACCTGAGCTGTTTATGATAGAGCTAGGACATAGATACCAAATATCAAAATGACTCAGATTTTTTACTCTCAGTTTTTGCTCTAGATACATATGGAACAATTGTTTCAAATAAATTAAAAATGTTACTTGATTCTTTGAAAAAAAAAAAGTGTTTATTCAGTGCTATCACTGTGCTATTTAATAGAGACCCTTGCAAGTTAAGAGGATAATGAAAAAAAACGTGTGCCTATTCATACTGTCAAAGAATGTAGAAATTTTGAACTAGTTGACAGTATCATAAAAGAGGTGAACCAGTGAGGTAGGGTGCGCTTTGTAGCTGACACAATACAGAGGTCTATACATTGTATTTTGGAAGCAACAAAGAGTCTCCAGGGTCTTCCCCCATTAAGTAATGAGACTTAAAGAGAAAAAAACAACAACATATGAGCATAGAAAGGGGCTGTTAACACTAGACCGTCCTCCTCCCCCTACATACAGAACAACTTGTCTGCTGCCATGTAATGCTGAGCAGCTTTACTGTGCTTTTTCTCCTTTGCTGAAGTGATTAAAGTTAATGCCGGAAGGAATTAGAATGTATTGCCCACATGTAGTGATTCAATTTTGTGGATGCACATTTATGTATGTTGATGAGGGAGGCTTGTTTTGTGTGTGTTTGTTTGTGCACATTTGTACTTATGTACAGCAACCAGTAGGACTTGACTTTTTTAATTTTCTTCAGATTTTTTAAAACTAAAAATGCAGCTCATATACATGTACATATACATTCAAAGTCATTGAATATACCTCTTATATGATGTTTTTAATAAAACTAAATAAATAAATAAAAAACACTGCAGTTTAATATATTATTTTATTGTAGAATTATAATATATTTTAAAATTAATATAATTTAAAAAACTGTCATAATGAAGAACATAGCATTATTAAAACAATAAACAAAAAATAAGTTAATATAAGTGTGTGTATATATTCCAATTTATATTATATATATCATATATTTTTATGTTGTTATTTCTTAATATAGTGACAACTTTATTTGTGGTTTATATACAGTGTATATATATATATTTTTTTTATGTGTAAAAGTGTTTACTTTGTTTTGACATCTGACATTTTTTGAGTATCTGATTTAAACTTGTCCTTAATAGTGAAATAAAAGTTTTTTTGAAATACTGCAGCTAATGTTTCATAAAATACAATTTATAAAAACTTAGCACACTTGTAGACTAGTTTTATAAAGAGTCTTCCTTCTCCTTAGCTACCACATAGACAGCTTTATGCCATTGACCCATGTATCACTGACACTTTTCAGAGAGGGAGAGAGAGAGAGTGTGTGTGTGTGTGTGTGTGTGTGTGTGTGTGTGTGTTTGTGTCCAGCGTTATGCTCCTGTGCTGGGAGTTGCTGATAGGTTTGTCCTCTCTTTCATCTCTCTTCAGTAAGGCAGAGAGCCCCTTAGCTGTCAACCGCCTCTCCATTATATCATCCCTATAGTTCCGCCACCCTGCACACATACAGCCTGGAAACAACTGAAAAGTAGTCCAGACATCATAACTGATCAATGCATAACACATGTAACCTTCAGCATCCCAGCCAGAGCTAAAAACAGACCAAGAGTGGCATAAAAAGTAAAAGCGTAGATGTGTGTGGAAGTACATGCCATCCTGCATCCCATCGTTCAATTCAGCCTCAAAACTCCTCGCTGACCACTGTTCAAAGCTCTCCACACCTTCACAGACCGATTTACAATGACAAATGAGCTTTCCAGCACAGGAAGGTTAGCTCGTGCACTCATACACGCTCTCATTCACTCGTGGGTAAAATAATCCGCTTTGCTAGGTAAAGAATGGGCCTAGCGAAAAACTTCACCTCCGGATGCCGGATCGATACGTGTCCTTTGGTGCGTTTCGCTTTAATAAAGCGTAGAAAGGAGAGTGGGAAGGTTAAGACGCGTTTGGCTTCACTCGTCCCTCTCATATCAGGTCCGACGGGAATGTGCCGCTGAAGATACATGCGTCAGAATGCGCTCATTGACATGCCGTACAACCAAAACTGGATTTTTTTCAACAGTACGCTATTAGACTAAGAGCTCAAGTTGAGTCTTCTGGAGCAACGGCCATATTTGTCTTGAAATGCTCAGTGTGAGGGTGCCAAATAAGATCATTAACCTTGAAAACAAATCCTGTTTGTTTATGCCTGCCAAGTTGTTTAGCTCAAGGAGAGTTGACAGGCCGGTATCACATGAAGTGATGTGTATTGTCTGGCTGATCGAATTTTAGGATTGTGCTTATATTGATTCTTTTATTGCCTTTCTGAGCTTAAGCTGTTTTTTTTTAAGCTGGTCCGGTCGGTGTATATCTGTCACAGCCTTTAGGACCTTCTCTGGTGCTTTTAATACCATGGCCTGATTTTATTCCTTTTCTCTTATATATTTAGGGAGGGATGGAGGGAAGAAAATGGGAGGATGGGCCGCTATATGCTTGGATGGTGGAGAGGGGGAGGGGTGCGCTGGATTAAAATCTTGGTTGAAAACATCCGCATTAAAAAACAAAGGCAATGAAATAAACATCCCACCGGCGAATCAGAAGACAAGTGGAGATAGTGGAGCGAGGAAATGCTGTAAAAGATGAGTAGAAATGGGGGAAATGTGAGAGTAAAGTCAGAAAACAGGACGTGGTGAGGAGTTCGGAACAACACAAACCTTCACCAAACCACAACGAACTATGAAGAGTAAAGGGGGGATATAATTATAGCTCATAGTATGTGACACACATTGACCCTTTAAACGGGAATGCTGTTTCAACATATGAAAAGAAACCGTAAACATCACACCAGCACATACAGACATTATTATTCCTATAAGATTACACACACACATATATATATATATATATTAAAGGCTTTTTATTTTAGAGCTTAGCTTAAAAAAAAATGAATGAAAATAAATAAATAATTACTCCTATGGCCATTTCTGTGCTTTATCAATGACTTGTTCGTTTCAATGACTTTTCCAGGCTTGAAATCAGAGTTTTTGTTTGTTTTCTGGTTTATTTTGTTTTTTGTTTTATTTCAAAAATGAAAATTTAGTCATACATTGCGCTCAGAAACTGTTTGGTTACCCACATTCTTCAAAATATCTTCTTTCTTCCCACAGAATGTTCATTCCTGCATGAACTATCCCTTTAAAATAAAGGTTAATTGCCTGGTCTGTATGAGAGCAGTATTTATCTTCTTTTTGTGTGTGTGTGTGTGTGTGTGTGTGTGTGTGTGTGTGTGTGTTTCTTAATGTACTGGTAGATTGTTTTACAGTGTGTGTGTATTTATATATATATAACCTCTCAGTATTTTTTATTTGATTTTAAAACAAACCAAAAAAAATAATAATAATAAATAAACCAGAACCAAAGAAAACTGAGATAAGGAGCAAATAATGTCAGCACTGCATACAAATTATGAGTCCTTACATGGCATTATAATACCTTAGATATGAGAACCTTAAAGTGAACTAGTCACAAAATGATTTTTACAACTCTTGGCCTGGTTATTCTCAGCTTTAATAAATCCAGATAAAGAGCATCTCATATTAACTCTGTTTTATATTGAATAGCCATTTGCTGCATTATCTTTGCACCAAGTATCAATCCGTTTTCTTCATTTTCAAGAACCATTTTCTTCTGACAGAAAACAGACGAGATGTCCTTCACCTGCAATACTTGACCCAAGATCACACCTCTCGGCTTCTGTGATCTGCTTTTGACATTTACTTCAAATCAAGGCAAATGTTAAAACAGATTTAATAACAGATTATAAAATAGTGCAGTCACCAATAAAATATTTTAGCTTCCTGAGCGGATGGAGGAAAAGAGCAAGAAAAAGGGGGGGAAGATTTGGGAGAGAATGTATTTTAGTGATAACACTACATTTTTATTGCATTTCCAGCTTAGCCGTGGACGGTAAAGGAGTGGGTGGGATTATAGTAGAAAGCAGAAAAGCGCTTCCACTGAGTTTAATTCAGCTTAAACAAGTGGAAGGCTTTATTTTTACCTTTCCAGCATTGCAAATGATGTATCACAGAACACTAAGATGCCAGATAGCATAAGGTGAGTGAGCTGCAGTGCTGGTGACGTAATACAGAGGTAAACAGCAGTTAAAATTCTCCTGTATTCGTTTATAGAGTTTGTCATTAATACCTTGGGATGATTATGATGGCATCTTGGAGTTTTAGTCATGTATGGATATTTTGAAGCAGTGTGGAGCCGGATGCTGCCTGGTCCCGTTTACAGTGATTGAGAGTGAAAAGGGCGTAGTGCACTTGGCAGCCCCTAACTGAGAAGGGGATGGAATTAAAATCAATACTCTGCATGATGAGGTGACTCAGAAGGTTAAAATAGAACTTGCAACTCTCCAATAGCCACTGCATAGCCGCTTTAAGATTATTAAAGCATAATAAACAGAAGATCTAGGCATGAGCATTGATTACAACCTACAAGATCTAACAACATTTCTGGACAATATTAGTTTTGTTTTTATAATTTTTTTTCAACTTAGAATGTCAGCACACTAAACAGAGTTTGATGGATATAAACACACAAGCCTTGTTTTGTGTTTGTGGAAAGATAGTTTAATTTTGGAATCAAGTGAGAAAACAGCTAAATAAATTTAAGTTTCTACGAATTTGTTTTTGAACAAAATCTTCTGAAATAAACTAAATATATCAATAACGGTAACAGATTTTTGTAGACAATAATTCTTTATTGTGGAAAAATTATTAAAACATTTTAATTTTGTAATAAAAATGTAAATGTTTTTTTTTTTTTCACACTGGGGAAATGCTATTTTAAGAACAGAAAGTTTCTTTAAAGAACCCCCGAAATGATTATTCTATGGCACTGTTCCAAAATTCTGCTTTTAGAAGGTTTATTTTAAAGAATGAATGATAATAAGATATAATAAGATTTTCATGAAACAAAAAGAGCACTTGATGAGTTTATCTACACTCGCAAGTAACTCGCAAACATCTCATTTTGTTTGTCATCAATGAAACAGCTCTTTATTGCGCCAGCAGCTTGTTCAAATAATGTTTTTCTCCCCCTATAGCCTACTTGCCTTCATGCAGATCCATGTGACTATAAGATGAGTCATTGCTTTAATCGCCTATCTGTATTGTCGCCTGCCTTATTGCGTTATAGTTTTTACAACTTTATATCCAAACCTCCATCGCCGAATCTAGTTCAGTTTGAGTTTTTTTTTTTCTTCTTGCCCCCTGTGCACCTGTTCTACACGCTCTTGCACAAATGAAGCGTTCGTGGACGTTAAGTCTCAGCAATTCAGATGCTCTTCATTTCTGTGCCATCATCCATCCATCCATCCCCCAACGCATCCCTTTCTGTCTTTATATATTTTTTTGCACATCTTAGCTTTTTGGCATTGGAAACTCTCGCTCACCCCTCCCACTCCTTGCGTTTTCCCCTGAAACCAAGAAACCAGGACAGCTCGGCGCGCGACGGGTTAACGCGCACTCGCGCTCGTGATTGGCTGCGGGAGCGGCGCTTTTAGAGAGAGGTAACCAGGCAACTTCAGCTGGAGCAGCGGAGAGAAAGAACAGGGTAAAGGGGAAAAGAAGCGCAAAAATCCCATCAGTTTTGGTGTGCGATAGAAAGGATGTAGTCCAGGTCTGTGGCTGTCAGTCCCCGGCATGGGAAAGTGGATTACTGCTCTTCTACAGACGGTAGAGACTGGATACGGAGTGATTGCCAGTGGATTTTTATCATGAGAAGTATGGGATCTGAACGCACCAGTTTAAAGGTAAGAGGGTTTGTCTTGAGGATGTGTTTCGCGATGAGATATGGAAAGAAAAACGGCGTCGGTGCTGTTGCAATGAAACTTGTCCATGTGGAACGCGAGGACAGCTCCCTGCGCTTCGGTGATGGAGTTGTGTCGGTTGATTGAATTCACGCATCTAAAGCAATCGGAGAGATATTATTAAGCACTTATCACACATTTGATTTGCGAGGAAATGAGCCGAACCAACTGCCACCAGTTGACGGTGATCACGCGTCCAAGCGCGTATGGAGAGGAGCGGCGTTTGCTGCATTGACATCCATGTTCTGCCCTGCGTGAGAGCGACTGGTCAACTGAGATTTACTACAACCTTGCGTATTTCACACCTTTTCCATTCACAGCCGAGCAGAGGTCTAATAGCTGTACACTCAATTAGTTGTATGCGCGCGCACTCATTAGAAACTGCAGTGGAAAGAGGTGTTCGGTATTCCCGCTAGTGTTAAAACGCACGAGGACCAATTCAGTTCGCGGTAGCGTGGGCTTTCCATGTATTAAAACGTGTAGATTTTGTTAGTGTGGTTCAGGGAGGTTGATCGGTCCGCAGGGGCTACGCGGTAGTAGAAGCCCGCATTAATCGCACTGCCCGTGTGTGTGTGTGTGAGTGAGAGAGTGAGTGTGTGACAGGAAACCACCGGGCGGCGAGAATTCCGTTACTCGCACTCTAAGAATCTGACAACTGACTTAGGGCACCGGCGACCGCGTTTAACGCGTCCCTGCGCGGCGTCTACCGAACGGTTGCGCTGCAGGAGTATGTTCCCACAGCGACAGAAGCGGTAGAAACGGGAGCGCGTGAGCATGATGTGCTTTGACACAGAACATCCCTTTCAGACCTCCTCTGGACCGCAGGTTGAGGGCTAGTTTCAAAACGAGAAACGGACACCTCGACGTTTGCCAAGTACAAAACGCTCCAAAAGACACCGTCTCTCGTCGCCTTACCTTCCCGTGCAGTTCCGCGGCCCGCGCGCTCCGTCTGAAGGACAAAAGCGCCAGTGACTGTAGTGTCCGGTAAAGAAGACTCTAATAGTAAAACAACCTAAAAATAACCTACGTTATGGTGACCAACCAACGTCTCCGAGAGAGAAAAAAAAAACTGCTTAGTAAACATACAAACTCATGCGTTTATGCATACGGTTTGTGTGAAGTTTAGCTTAAGGGTTAAGAGGGTGGAGAGCAGCATTAGCTCAATATAAAAACCACAGAAGTCAATCGAAAGTCTCTGTTATGATATAAGACAAGTGTTTATGTGTCTGTTTCATCATTTATTAAGAACCATGACTAATTCTGTGTGAAAATGTAGAGAAACTCATCTATAAATCAAAGCTGTTCTCATCCTTAACCTATTTAACCAAATCAAAGCAGAACTCCATGCTCTGTTTTCTTTTTCCTTTCTTTCTTTCTTTTTTAGCATAAATACTGACTGTTTTTACACAGTAGTGTTGTAAAATGTGATTTTCCCTTTTTGTGCGTGTGTCAGAACTGATCCAGGTGTCAGGTGCTCATTGACAGCCTTGTTTTTAGGTCAGTGGCTAATGTGTTAATATGTCACATCTTGTGTACGGTTCAGCCATCAATTGGCATACATTTTCTAGATGAATGCTATTTCAAATGATTTTTGGTATTTTCAGCCAGCCCGTTTATTGTAAATACTTTTTTTAAAAAAGCATTTCATCAATGTAGGTGGATAAATAGATAGCCTAGATCAAATGAGGATACATAAGAAGGTGTTTTTTCTGCCTTAATCAGGCCAGAGTCACTATGCCAATCTGTGCCAGATGGCACACTCTCCCATCCCCTCATATTATGTCACCGTTCTGCTTATGAATTGCTATTTCTGTGGTAAAGGTGGTCTGTTCTGGACTTTTCTGTGTGTATCGGCAGTTAGGCCTTTTCCTTCTGCCTGAATGGGCCCAGCAGGCAACAGTGCATCTCCATGGAGACGGAACACAGAGTGTGGGAACCCTCAAAGCCAACATTGTTTTGCTTTCTCCGCTGTGTTCATTTATTCATTCTGTGCTGGGTTTATTTCGAGGTAATGTAGAGGTAGGGTTCAAACTGAGACATATCTCCTGGGATACAGCATGATCTAGCAAAATTAACACTAAAGCCTGTTGATTTGACCTGCATGGTCTCAATAGCAACCCTAGGTAGTTGTTTGAAACCAGTTCCAGGTATTGATTTGTAAAATAATGAATTACCAGAATTGAGAGCAACTACATTTCCAGTGTTAGTTGCACTTTAGATTGTAAAGTGGTTGTTACAGGAATGCATTGAGTTGATGGCATAGAGTGAAATGGAGAAGCGAGGTCCTCAGAGCAGCATGTGACCTCTGGTGTCTTCATCAATGCGGAAGGTGCTGGGAATTCCCAAAGTAGAGTTGTTCCGTGGGGGATGTCCCTATTCGGAAATCTGTCCCGCATGGAGAGGAGGCATCGACTGCCGTTTCTCGTCCTCGGTATCGATCTGTCTGTTCTGTGTGACATTATCTGCTCCTGCTAATTAGAGCTCCGGATTGGCTTCACCCATCGGATTGCATCTGGCTGAGGACATGACACTGAGCCTGAGGGCACAGCTGCCACAGTTGTGATCTGTCAGACACTTTCCACTCAAAATCTAGCAGTAAAAATGATAACTTAATTAAAAGAATTGCCGGGTGCTTTGCATGTTGGTTGGTTTGTGTCGTCATGCTGTGCCATGATAAATGTCAGCAGGGCCCTGTTTAATAGGTACATCTCTGCGTAGATCTCATGTGTGTGTTCAATTACCCTTCAGGTATAGATTGAGCAATATTTGTGCATTTCACAAAATCTCCCATATATTGCAAAAGGCTTTTTTGAGCTTGCATTAAGTGTTATTTAGGCAATTAAAAAAAAGAATATGTCACAAAACTGCAATTACAGGTCACCTGGTGTACGTAAAAGTCACACAATGTACTGTAAAATCCAAGAAACACCTTATGCATGGCTATTAAGGGGTTTCTTTGCCATTACCCGCTTAGTGTCCTAAGCATTCTCCATGTTGGTTCGCTAAAGATGCATGTGATATTCATGACTAATCATGAGAGGAAAGGTGTTTTAGTCATATAACATCATTTTATCAATTTATAAAAATAAACTTTATTTTTTTTTAAATGTCATAAGCACTGTGCAAATCTGTAATGGAAACTATGCAACTGTTGCTCACTTCCTTTGTTAACGCCTCAAGTGTCCTCAACAAGGACCAGGTGGAAATAATTTTTCATAGCAATCAACCAAACGTGCTTAACACACAACAAACTTGCAGTATTCCTTGAAAAAGCTCACCGGGTTTTAGTCCGGAACATAAGTACAAAGGTTGTACAAGGTGGAAGCAGTGGTTCTCTTTGTGCCACATGATGCAATGCCATGCTGGCATCTGCCCCATAATCTCCTTAAAATGGCCACAATCTGTCTGCATGACTATTTGGGTCCAAAAATAACACTGAAGCATCAGTCCGGACACAGCAACTAAGCATGCTTTCACAGGTAGTTTCAAATTTTCTTGTATTTTGCTTTTGCACATTTTCATTCTCTGGCCTTCTATTCTTGTTGAACCCACCTTCCAGCACATAATGATGTTTGCAAGCAAATTTCGGGAGAAGCACGCATGAGTAATTAGCATGGCTGGCTCCTCGTTTCCTAATCATGCTACAGTATCATCCTATCATCGGTACTCTGGGATCGGGCCGGACGCTGAGCTCTGTTCGCTCCACGCGGACAAGAAGGGATAAAATCCCTTGAGTTTAGGAGTCTGACGATTTCCAAACCCTCTCCCAGGACAGTTATACCTATTACAAGTAAGTACGAACTCGTGAAACTACTGTAGCGATTGACTGCAGGCTACTGCGGTTTCAGGGTCTGAAGTCTTGGCCATGTATCTGCTTTTCATTTACCGCATAGTTTCTAGTTCCTCCTCTGACTATTCCAATCAAAATCTCCTCCTTGAGCTATGAATAAAGCACCATGTTTATTTATTTATTTTATTCAGACTGAATCCACCAAATGAACTCTATGGGCGTACAGTCCCAACTCTCACTGCGGTAGAGAGGCATGCAACGCTCCACTGACTCCAGCCTACCCGTAGAAACAAAAGAGGGAGAAAAAAGGCAGACAAAAAGTCAATGGTTGATAATTTAGCCCCGCGAGAGCCTAGTTCCAGAGCCAGTTTGATGTGCTGCGTTGCAAACAAAGACCGGGAGGAACTCAGAAATGCAGGCCATGCAGCAGTCTCAGTACGTTAACACTTCAATTAAATCTATTCTTTCTACATTCTCATTTACTTGCGCTCACACTTCGACGACTGCTCTCCCGGGACTGATTCTTTATTTGAGGCACTGCTTGCTGCTCATTTACAGTGTTTTATGCTTTACATCATCAGAGCCTGGTGGTTTTGCACCTCTTCTCTCCTCTGACATTTAACGAAAGTGAAAGAAGCAGAAGAAAAGAAAGGAAATTAATGGTATTTTCAGCCTTGCTGTTCTTCTCCATTGTCTTTTGTGTGCGTAGACCATTCGCAAGTTCGGGAACAGGAAGATTTTTAAAATTTTGTGCTCATATCTGTATTTATTTGATAAAAAAAAAAAAACAGGAATAGTTTAAAATCACTATTTTCTATATTATTTATATATTCTATCTTGGGATGCCAAAGTGTCTTCACTATCAAATAATTCTTCAGAAATAATTTAATTTATATTACCAATAACATGCTGATTTGTTGCTCAAGAAACTTTTATTATTGTTGATGTTAAGTTTTTTTTCCCCAGATTATTATTTTTTTTTATGTTTAAAAAAAAAACGGCATTTATTGAAATTACACAGTTTGTCGTTAAGCAAAATCAAAGTATTATTTCATTCACAAAAACATTTCTACAAAATAACATGCGACTCGTTTTTTGTTTTGTCGACACAGACAACAGACTTGTTGAGCAAATGGCTGTTATCCACATGGCATCAGGAAGGCCTTATTTTATCCCTGCTGAGTGCCACTTCTGTGTCCAGAGCAAAGAAAACCACCCCTCTTCTGTTTCTTAAAGGGATAGTTCAAGCACAAATGCTACTTCAGTCATTATTCATCCACCCTACAGTACATTCCAGGCCTGTAAGGCTGCTGTTCTTTTGCGAAATGCAAAAGAAAATGCTGAAAGGCGAATCCATTTGCTAACTTTTACAAAAAAAATTCTGAACCACATTAATGCGACTAAATGATGACGGAATTTTTATTTTCTGGTAAACTACGCTTTTAAGAGTTAGCTGGAAAATCAAAAGGAACAAAATGGCTCCCTGAGGTCCCTAAACCTAAGGACCAGAATTGCTTTTTTTCTGACAACAAATTGTATTAGATTAATTCTGCTCTCACTGTCTTTTCATCTGGGTAAATCTGTTGTCTCTCATCCACCAGAGAGAGAGGGAGAGAAAAGATTCAGCGTGACCTGCACAGTGGGGCCCCGGTCTGCTTGTATATTAGAGTGGGCTTCAGCTCTTTAGTATGCGCAGGCCTCCCCGTGCACCATTATCAAGCAGAAATGAAAAGGCTGTATTTCTCGGTGGCGGACAGAGCGGTGAGCCGCACAGAGCTGGAGCGCTGCAGCTGTAAGGCACGCTTGGAGAAAGAGGGTGCAGTTGAATATAAGGACGCAGAATCAAAGACGTGAGGTTTGCTCTACTAATGTCAATGTAGATTTGTCAGTAATATGATGGTGTGCATATGCTGCCAGCTGCTGGTTTTCTCTGTCAGATGTTAGCCTGAGGGCAAGACAAGCCAGGTCTGTAGTCACACACTAGGGAATAACGACGCTTTGGCTGTCTAATGAGACGCACAAAATGGCTAACTTGGTTTTGTCTCGATGAACAAATGAATTGCTGGAATCCGTCATTTAATTTAATCCATGTCATACTTTATCTTGCTCAAGACCACGATTTACAAAGATGCCAATAAATAGCGTGTCAAGGCCGGGCGTGTGTAAAATCTGCACACAGAAACCATGGCATATTACAACCTGGCCTCATAAAAATATATAGCTCTGTGCACTTTTTGTGCAACACCATATTTTATGTCCCTTACTGCACGTTTCACTGCAGTTTCAAAGAGAAACGTCCACTGAGTGATGCTAAAACACAGGTGCGTGAACCCTGCCACTTTTTTTCATGTTGATATACAGTATGTGCGTATTGAGGCGTTTCTGAATTAGGGTTGGGCGATGGCGACCAATTTGGCATCGTACGATGTCTAATGTGAAACATTGCGATGGACGATGATACATGGGGGGTTTAGTTGTAACTAAAACACCAAGCCCCGCCCCACGACTGACAAAACAGTGTTCGCGCGAGCAGGTGAGAGAGGATTGAGCGCAGTAGTGATCGTGCACGAGTGCTTGACTTGCGCGCGGACGGCACATCAAGTTTGAAATGGTTTGAAATGAGCTCGCAGGCCCCGTTTCTTCACATGTACATCTGTTTTCCTCTCGCGGAAATCATTTATCACGCTCGCCAGCATCAGTGGTGCGCTCGCTTATTAATGGCATCGATTTTCCGCCATAGATTAAGTGTGTTTTCGCGAGCTGGTTGCTGCGGAGGATCTCGATGCCGGATCGTGATGTCTATCGGCCATCGGCGATGGATGATGGCATCGTCTATCGACCCGACCCTATTCTGAATTGAAATATATGTGGACTGTTGCTAAAACGTAAAGCGTTATCATGTTGTAAATATGCCCTACACCAAATCAACCCTAAACCTACCCGATACGAATTATAAAACTGATATAAAAACACATTTGTTGATGCAACTGTGTCATTTCAACTTCCTTTTACACAGATTTGTTAACACGGGATTAAAACCTCTAAGTTCCTCTCCTCTCAAGCATTAGCAAAGCAAAGCATTAGTTTCCAATCTCCCAGTCTATTGTTTTGAAGTCATAATGTGATAATCTTCAAGTAATTGTGCAAAAATGATGCATTGTTAGTTGAAACTCTGTTGAAACATTTGTTCATACAGTTTTACTATTATGTACTAATTATTTATTATTTACTAATATGTACTTGTTGGTACATATTTTGTGGCTCACTAAAAAGTGCACCAAGGTGTGTTTATGCCATGAAACCAGGTAGATAATATTGTTCACATTCCCAAACTCTGTGCAACTTTTTTTTATTAAAGAACACTTAAAAGACAAAGGTGCTAAAAAGATTCCTTCCATAGAGTAGAAGAACCATTCATTCAAAGGCCATCTCTTTCTTACGGTTTTGTAATCTGAAAAACATCAAAGAACCGTTTGTGAAACAGAAAAAGAGTTCTTCAGACGTTAAAGGTTTGAACCATTTGGACAGAAAGGCATCATGAAGCTCCGTTTTTTTTTTAAGAGTGAACATTTTTTGTGTTGATACATTTCATGTCAAAAATGTTTGCTGGGGTCACTGAAGTTCTACTCAACGAATCCAACTGAATGAATACTGTTTACTGTTTTGAGTTTTGCATTGCTCTTTAGCTCTCGTCCACTGTTGAAACGTAAGCGCTGCTGCAGAAGAAATCATTTATAAGAATGAGTTTGTAGTCAGTTTTGAATAATGGGCAGTAATGCTGTGTACTAAATGATGGCAAAGTTGTGAGATACACAGAAAACAAACATACTCATCTTACTGTATGAACCAATTCTTTTTAGTCTATCAAAAACATCCGGTGTGACCAAAGTAATCCGATCCCAGAGACATTGAATGACTCAGATATTTTATTGAATAGCTAAAAAAAAATCAGAGTTAGCACTTGGAATCAGTCTGAAATCTTTCTGTAATGCATTATTTAAAGCATTAGCAAAGAGATAATGAAAGAAGCATGTGAAATACTGATTTAAATTCTAGAGTCAAAATGTTTATCAAACTGATTTTTTAATTGATTCTGTCAGAAGTTTGAACACTTACAATAGGAAGTTGGATTTTACAGCCCAGCAAAAGTAATAATATGTGGATTCTATAGAAAATGGAACATGCATCTGCAAACAAGAGTCATCAATTATTTTGGTCTGTTTTATTAATATTTGTTATTTACATGCACTCTAAATAGCCTCATAACTAACAGACTCAAGGTGTATCCTAAAATTGCATACATCAGACAGTATGCACGTGCATTTGAATATAAAATAATTCAAATGAAATAAAAGTCCACCTGTGTTTACTTTGAAGATTTAATTTGCAAAAACTACATTCCAGTTAATCTCAGTCAAACTGTGACTGGGTAATGTTGATTAGGTTAAAAACCACAGCTAACTAACACAATAAAAACATTAGGTTCAGTTTGCACTCGAGTGTATTCTTTCAGTATGCTCTGCTTTTGCACTAGGAGTTGTATAGCATGATTTTCAGGGTTGTGTGGAGTTGGTTTCTTTGATGGACACGACCACATCTGTGATGGGAGAGTTTGTCCAAGGTGTGTCAGCTGGATCGCAGCTCATTTGGACCAGATAAAGCACACCAGCGCCAGATCCAGATGTGCCAACCATAAGCATCCAACACCTACCAATGCAACCTGCCACCTTCTTTCTTTCTCTCTCTCTCTCTCTCTCTGTCAGTCAGTCCCACTCAATTCTCCATCCAGGAATGTGTAGATGTGTTTATTCATGAGAAACAACATAGGAAATGCATCTGGACAGACAGAAGACCAGCCTTGAGCTCTGGAGACGGGGTGTTTCCATAATGATTACATGTCAAAGAGCTACGGCGCAACATCTCAGGCGGTCTCCTGGCGCTATTGCCCTGGCTAGGAGAGATTTCGCTCTCATGCTGCCAGCAAAGCCTTCTGCCCTTGTACTGCAGGAAACTGATTCTGTTTTTTGAATAGTTGCCTGGGAAATCTACTCTCCGGCTTTGCTCGAAACGAACATGCATCTCTCCAGAGCAATTGCTTTTCTCTTCTCCTCTGCTGCATGTTCTGCTAGAAATAACTGCACTTCGCTGCCTCTCTCTCTCTCTTTTGCTTGTATGGGGAATTCCATCTACGAATCTGCTTTTTCCCCTTCTCTTATCTCTGTGTGCAGGGAAGGATTCAGAGTTGCGTGTACATATCTGTGCCGAAAAAAAGATGAAAGAAGTGTTTTTTTTCTCCTTTTTTGTGTTTGATATAAAAGCAAGGGCTCTTTTGCTTGTGATAACACTCGGCTTCTCCGTCTCTGGAGCGCAGTCAGGGTCTAATGCTCAGACACTCTATTGCACCCGTGCGTGTCATCGTGTGAGCGTGTGCGCATGTGTTTGAGCAGGGCCATATTAAACTGCCATTCTGGCGTCGCAGCGTGTCATGCCGAAACCACTGGATAAATGGCTGGGACTCAGCATGCACCAGAGAAAGATGGAGAGATGTGTGGAGAATGAGAGCGGGGGGATTAGATGGATGTATGGAGAGATCGTAGAATGGCGTAAGATGGGGAATGTCATCAGTAATGGTTAGGCAACTGCTCGTGGATCTACAAACAAGTAAATCATTCATACGACAATCTGTGTTTTATAGGGTCCCGCAGGAAAATGTGCTTCTTCAGAGGTTGTTCTCGGTTTTGTTCATTGAGAGAGAGTTCATTATAAAATGAAATCAAATGAACCATTTGCTCACTCGCATGTTGTGCGTTTCTTCTTCTGTGGAGAATTTTGTCATGCTGTTCTTTTCTATTCAGTGGAAACTCACTGTGACCGTGGCTGTCAAGCTCCAAAAAGAGCAGTAAAATCAAAGGTGTTTGTATGATTTGTGCGCTATATTGCACGTCTTTCAAACACATTTGATAACTTTGTGTGCATGGGACGCATACGCACGCACCAAAAATTAAACATACACCAATATTTTTTATTTGTTTTTCTGAAAAGATTTCAGCTATTTGGGGAAAGTTATCTCTGAAAAATGTGATAGCATTTTTGTTCTCTGCAGACTTGCTACTTAGGCATATGGAGTAACATGCAACATGTGGGCTGTATAAATATTGACACAATCTGGGGTAAATAATGTAAATTTTGGGTGCTAAATGGCTGTAAAACTCCTTCCTTCACTCACTCTTGTTGCTCCAAACCTGTATGAATTTCTTTTTTTTGGACGATCTTTTGAACCTTGTTGGTTACCAGACAATTTTGGTTACCATTAACTTTCATTGGACAAAAAAACCCTTTAGATATTTCTCCAAACATCATCTTTTATGTTCAACCCAAGAAGTGAAGTCATTGAGGTTTGTACTACTCCTTTCTTGACTCTACACTGAAATCTCATTTGTCTGCAGATCTTGTGTTGTAGCGTGGCATTATAATTTGCAATCTCTCTTCCTAAGGTCTAAAGATCACACACTTCCTATCAACTTCTTTATTCCTGTAATTTGTTTTAAAAATGTCTCCCTTGCACCCGAAGAGTCGTTTATATTTATTTTTTCTCTGGCTCCCTTCAGATCTGTTGTTCTCTGGCTCTCTGTTCTTGTTCCCCCATATCATTCGTCCCATTGTGGACTTTCACACTTCACCGGTCCCTATCTAGTACCATTTCATTCTTTTAACTCTAGACTCAGGTAGCATGTCCAGCAGACCCCTATGCATGTGTGTGTATCTCAGCTCCACAGACCAGCCAAGATTGAAAAACAAAGCATAGACACTCCCCATCCACATTATGTGTGTGTGTGAAACCATTAAGATAGCAAGTCTTCAATTAGCTCTACGTGTTAATGACATTAGACTGTGGCAGATAAGAGCCGGGTGAGATGGCCCTCTCGGAATTGATGGGGTCTGATTAGAAGGTGGTGGATTAATAATCCAGTGTCTTTAAATGAGATGCCCTCACACGGAGAAGACTAACATTTAACTAGCGCACACACACACGCACGCACAGAGCCACTTGACAGTGAGCTACTTGGATGAGACCCGGCAGATTTAGCTAAGCCCCTCCCCAGTTTAATGACAGCCGCTGAATCGGCACGCTGCTGATAGCAAAGTGGCACAAAGTGGGTTTAATGGAACAGGGCAATTCCAAAGACCATCAGGATTAAATTGGAGTGAAATGATTTGGGGGAATAGAGAGAGAGAGAGGAATAAAACTCCCTCCCCTTATTGCATGATGAACAGAAATGGCAGCCCTGGGTGGTGTGATCATTTAGAGACTGTGTGTGTGTGTGTGGCTAGATGAGAAATGGAGTGGAATGGCTAGTCGGGGAGGAAGAGGCACAGAATCATGTAAGGTTAACTGTGCCGATAACCCACATTTTAAATGTGTTGACGTCTGTCTGCTCCAGCGTGCTTGAGTGGAAGAGAAGCGCATTAGAACGCAGCTGTAATTACAGCGGAGAGTGGGCAGAGTGATTTGCCCTGGCATGGATGTCCGGTGTGGGTAGGGGTGGGTTATTTGGCGGACAGCTGTGCCTCCGTGGAAGGAATGTACAGCAGGGGGTCTTTACCCTTCACACGGACTCTGCCCTTCCTGTCTTTTTCCAGCCTGGTTGGACACCTCAGCAAACCATCACGGCGTGTAGGAATATTTATGAGACGTCGATGCTGCATTATTTAAAAACGGTCCAGCCTTAAGGCCCAACAATGGTTTTATTCATCACAGTGGATCTGTTTATCGTGGAGAAGTCTGTAATAACATTCAGTGGAAATAGATCACATATGATATAGATAGTATGGAGAGGATAGGTGGTCTTTCAGCAGTTGCAGTGTTCATGCTTATGTGCACCCACTATGGTGATTGTTTTTTGTTTACTTCCACGTTTACAAGATTGTTTCAAAAGTTGCACTTTACAACCAGGACATTAATTGTGTTAATGTTGCAAGATATGTTACATTATTTATACATTTTGAATAAATCGGTTAAGATGATAATTCAGAGACAAGTCAGGACTCATAAAAAAACAACCACTTTGAATCACTGAATGAATCAATACTTCAGTCGCTTGCTTTTTTTTCAATAAATTAATTTATATTTTAGGAAAAATTGCTCACTAATATGTAAAAACTACCTGTTTCTGCAGCTCTATTTTTCCCATAAGGGGTTAGGATGGACCAGAACATTATTCTACAGTATTTCTGCATAATACATTGGTTTTTACATAATACATCCGTTTTTTAAGTCCTCTTTCAGTATTCCCATTGCCCCAATCACAGCACAAGTTTCAGATGTATAATGCATTTCTGTTTCACAGACAGAGTTCATCTGTGTGCTACTGATACAATCCAGAGAGATATAGAGAGAGAGAAATGAAGTGAAAAATGCATGGACTGCCACATTAGATTCAGCTGAATTACTAGTCAAGCCCACCATGAATGAGGCATTGAATTATTTGACCCTATTGCCCCAGATCCTCATATAAGCTGTAGAATTTGCCCGTGATGGAAACAGTTCAGGGTCCATTGCTCCAATATTGCAGAGTGTTTAAGTGCATTACTGCTCTGCTGTTTACCCATTGCTATTTTCAGTGCAGTTTTCTCTGTGAAGCTCCTTTTACACTCTCTGTATTTTTTATGTTTACTGCATATGTTCATACAATGATGCAACATTTTCTTATTGTGAGAGAAGGTAATAAAAAGTCAGTCATTCCTGATTTTGTGTCTGCTTATAGACAAGAAGCATTACAATGACTGCAAACCAAATCTTTTTTTTTTTTTTTATTAATTTCACCTTATCTTTTCATTATAATTGAGCTTATTTTTGCTCCCCCCATAATGCAAGATTCAGGGAATAATCTATAAAGCAAGCTTTAAATCCCATGCCGTTGCATTCTATTTTGAATGATTTCCGTGTTACTCTTTCTCGTGGTGTACAGAGATAGAGAGAGAGAGCAGAACCGCTGGCACGTAGGCCACCAGGAGCAATAATAGAAGCCACAAAGTGATTTGAGCCTGAAGCAGGTGGCTGGTCCGGGGGTCACCGCTGAGTTTCAGAGAAATCAATAGACTCTCCAGGCTGAGTGCGGATGTGGAGGGAGAGGGAGGAGGTGATTGTATGTGATCGGGTTTGAGGCCTGCAGGTAGGAATGCTCTTTAAATGAATCTGATTTGCCTGACACTATGGAGATGGTGATATATGCTCCACCTGAGAAGGACAGAGGTCTGCCCTGCCATTATACAACCCCCTTTTCTCTTTCGTTCTCTCTGGCTCTAAAGGAAATGTCATTTAATGCGGCAATATATTATAGCAGTGTATAATATATAATAACAGTGTGTAGAATACTAATAGTATCGTCCCTGCTGCACCGCCGGAGGAATATCAGTGCTGTATGCGTGTTGTTTTTGAAGTGTGTTCTAATCTGTTACAGAAGCACCTGTATTAGATGCCCTTCTTGCAGCTGAAGACTGTTATTTCTGCATTTCCACACCTGTATTTTTTTTTTTAGCTGGGCCTTTACGGTGGTTTCGGCATGGTTAAGGAAAAACTGAGCATTCTGCATCATTTTCATTTTTAATTTTGACCTTTTTGTTACTGTAATGTATGAAGATGGTAAGGAGAGGACAGAAACAGGTTTGGAAAATAACGAAAGCTGGATTCAAATGCTGTTTTTCCACATGAGTACCACTACTAAGCCACAACCCAGACGAGGAAAAGTTAATATTATTGCAGTTAATTTCAAAATAATTGTATTTGTGCTTGTTTTATCTGAGGTATACCCACAAAAAAAAAAAAAAGTTAAACAATAATGATTATTGGAATACGTTTTAAAAGTAAAATTCTATTATAAGCCTTTCTACTACATTATTTTGTCATTTTTTTGTAAATATACATGAAGTTTCCAAGTAAAAACTGTTTCCACCTTTATACAATTTGTCATACTTTTCTCTTTTTCCTTTTTCGTCCCATTTCATTTGTTCGCTTTGTGACCGTCTGGAGACCTAAACTCTGAACCACGGCAAATGTTCATCTTATAAATTACAGCTGCTGTGAAAGAATGCGATACAAAATTTTGGCAGACTCCAAATGCCCATTAAATTTTTTTTTTCATTCCATATGAAGGTGTTTTTTTCTGGAGGTGTTTTGAAAGCATCTGTTAGGGATGTGAAGAGGCCCTGGAGTTTGTGGTTTAGATTGCCTCGAGCTCTCTGGTGCGGCTTTGCTAAACTGTCCAGAATAAAACGGCAGTCAAAAGGCTTTAAAATGAATGAAGATTAATGACTCACAGCTCCTGCATCACCATGCAGATGTGTCTCAGACTGAAGCAAGCAACAACCTAACAGCTTAAGATGACAAGCAAACTGAAAAATCATTTCATTCTCTTTTTGTTTTTATTTTTTTCATTTACATGTTGTGCTCGAAGATAAATATACTCTTTTTTATGCTGTAAGTTTATGTTGCTCAGGATGCAAAATAATGCAAAACACTCTTTTTTGTCATTTCCCTGCTGAAAAAAAATCAGCATATGCAGGTTAGGGATGTTTTGAAACTGGGACGCTGGTCATTTGCTGGTCTATGCTGGTCATGTGCTGACAAAGGTCCAGCAAAGACCAGCTTAAACCAGCAAAGAACCAGCATAAACCAGCAAAGAACCATCTTAAATCAGCAAAGGCCAGCATAAACCAGCAAAGAACCAGCATAAACCAGCAAAGAACCATCTTAAATCAGCAAAGGCCAGCATAAACCAGCATCCCAGATTCAAAACATACCTAATCAGAATATGCTGGGGGGGTTTCCAGCAGGGTTTAAAGCTTGCTAGTCCTAATTTGGGATGTTCTTCAAAATGTCCTCTTCTGTGCTTCATGAAATAAGAAAGTCACTTGGTTTCTTTATCAGCAGGCACAATTCTTTCTTAGTTAACTAGTGTCCCCCTTAGTGTCTACATACGGAAAAAAAAGAGAGATATCAGTGGAAAGATAGGGCTCAGAAAGAAATGACCGTGAAGAGAGAACCGCCGTTCACACTGAGATAGCAGAGCGATGTATGGAACGTAGAGGAGAAATGATGGAGAAACTGTGAGGGTCCTGCGGAGAAAGGGATGAAAAGAAGAGCAGAGCTTGCCTATTTCATAAAGAGATAGAGATTGGATTGATTCTGACTGCTAAATGAGCTCTTGAAGGGCTGGAGTGACAGGACACATCCTCAGAGAATCACAGAGAAGAGAGGACCTCATCATCCCATTTCTTTCTCTGTCCATTTGCATGATAAATAGCGCGGTGAAGAAGAGACCACTGCCATGTTTTGCCCTTGCAGGGGTCTCTTTGAGTGTTAAAAGGCTATTTGAATCTCTAGTAAAGTGTCCTTCAGGATCGCCTGAGTAGCTAGTTTCTAGCCCCTGTCATGTGTCTCAGATTCATCTCCTGTGACCTCTTGTTGAGGGGATTTTTGATTTTGAGACTGCGTGCACTTTATTAGTGTGTAGCATTGCATGCTAAAGCTTAGAATAGTCGTTTAGAAAGCCTGATTATAGGCATAGAGTATAGGCTAAGCTAGCTGGCTAATCGGCTTGATGTACATTATGCTAAGCTGGCATGCTGAGGTATGCTAGTAAGCTGGTTAGCTTACAAAACATTAGCAAACTCACACAAGACACAACACATGAAAAGGTTTAAATTTTTTTAAATCTGTAGCATTGGATATATACGATTATATGTCATGCTAGCCTTTAAAAACGTAGCATATGTCGCTAACAGTTTGTTTGACTTGTTGAGTTAAATAGATACACAAGAGCAAGAAAAAAAGAGAATACATTTATTAGACTTTAAAAGACATAGGCCCATTATAATAAATATTTAGCTACTTGTGCCCTTCAGCAAATATAATAAAGGTAACAAGTTCTTAATTAAATATAGATGCTTAAAGATCCTTAAAGCTAAGTTATTAGTTCTTTGATTACATCACAGCAGGGGTTATTAGGTTTTTGACTGCTGTTACTTTAAGAGCTACTGCTGCTAAAGATGATGTGGAACTGACATGCATTGCATTTTCTCTCAACCTTATAAATTATTGCTACTTAATAATGAGTTTGCCGCTGCAATGATTGTAATTAAAGAGCATGTGTTACAAGCACAGTATAACGCAGACAAAACAAGACAAAAAAGTGCTGTACTAATTTAAAAAAGTGTTTTGCAGTGTGCACGGCCCTCTAGATACATACAGTTTACAGCATTCTGCATTAAACTGCAGTGATTTCACACAAAGAGCTGCTGCCAGACACATACACACACACACACAGCAAAGTTCATCTGGGCTGTTACAGCCAATGCAGAAGCACAGAGATGCCATTAGACAGGGACTAGCATTATTTATCTTGTGTGCGTGTGCAATAGAGATGACAGGACAGACGATGTGGAGGTGTATTTGCCTGGCTCCAGGTGTTACAGTGCGTTTAATTACTCTCATGGCAGATTAACGAGACAAACCGCTTCCTGCATGCACACACACACCCAAACTTACACTCATACGGGACTAATTACCTTTCAGCACTGAGAATCTACTGCAACGCTAGCGTAACACACACACACACACACACACATTCATGTTCCGTAGGTGTTGCATTGCTACCGCTAGCAATTTATCTTTCAAATACACTCAGACTTACAATATCACGGCAACCCGACTTATTGCCTCATAAGGACAGACAAACAGTCATAATGAATAAACAGAGGGGGACATTATATTAACCAGCTCTCGCACTAGCTCTCACATTCATCAACACAATAGAGCGACTTCATTAGCGGTGAAAGCAGAACACCCGGTCTGCACTTTCATCCAGCCGAGCCTTTTTCTTTTCTCCCCAAACGTGGGAGCTCACACGCATGCTGATAGAGATAGTCCTCATCCCCAGAGCGTCTGTCTGTGGGCTCCGCTACAGGTAACGTCACCGACGACAGCAGCTTGAGTTCAAAACACAAATGATTTCATCCATATGGCAGAGCAGGGACTTGGGAATGAGGAAGAGATGTGTGTGTGTGTGTTTGAAAAGGCTACTGTAAACTGTAAAGTGATTCAGGAGGTGCAGAGAAAGGCCTCATTAAGTCAAGGGCTTTCTCACGCTGGTCTGAAGCTGGTCTCAACTTCCTGTGGGCTGATGACAGCTTACTGCTTGGCACAGTGGACTGTTGGAAATAAGCATTTCCTCCAAAGGCCTTAAGTCCTGCCCGCTACTCTTTTATGCCAAGAGCCAGGAATCCTTCTGAATATAGAGAAATAAACATTTTATTTTATTTAATTTAATTTAATTTTATTTTATTTAATTTTATTTATTTTATTTTATTTTATTTTATTTTACTTATTTATTTTATTTTATTCAAATATTTTTTATTTTATTTTTATTTAAATCTCTCTCTCTCTCTCTCTCTCTCTGGCAAGTTTGAAGTGGGCTAGTTGAAGTGGTTGTTGGTTTGTTAGTGTGGAGAATGAATGGGCATTCAGAAGTTTTTCAGGGACAGAACTCACACAAAGCTCTCTGGCGTCTCAAGAGCAGGAAATGTGAACAAAGAGACAGAGTAGAATAAGAGGACAAGAAGTTCCGAACAATTGCTGTCTGTAAAAATGTTTTCTGAACGAGTAAACCACTTAAGTAGAGATCTCTCTTTACAATACTTACTAGCTTTTGCGCCCAAAGCCATCTCTTAGAATGCTAAATCTTTTTCAGCTGTGGATATAAGTGAACTAAATTTTATTTAAAGTGAACTACCTACATGTAGACTTTATAACTCACTTTGATAAGTCTTTGACTGCAGAATAACAATAAAGCTTACCAGAAAACACTGATTGAGTTTGTTTATGAGAAAATTGTGTGACTAAACTACACTTCCCATCACGCTCTATGGCAGAGCGATAAAATGCATTCAATTAAACACCTTACTCGCATCCTTTGCACTTTATTTAGCTGTATTTGTGCAAAATGCTTCCTGTGCAAGTCCATTTTATTTGGACTAAAATCCCTTAAATGCACATCATGTCATATTTTAATTAAGATTTCCAAACTCTCAAGCAGGAGCTTCCCAGGAGAACTTGAACGCAGCATCCAGTTCATTATTTCCTTTCTCCCACAGACGTCCGCAAGTGAAATGCAATTAGCACCTTATTTTTCTGCAAAATATTATGTGTAATACATTTTTAATTTAGTCTTTATACTGAGCTACCAACACTAGTGTGGTAAGTGTGTCTAGAAGCTGTGTTTCTGTTCAGTGTCTAAACAGTTCAAATGAAGGCCTCACTGTCCTCATCTCTCCATCTCTTCCCTAAACTCTCCTCTTTTCTCAAGCCTCGTGACACACTTGGCAGTTTCTCGGTGTAGATCTGATGCATAATCCAGCAGACAGAACAAACAGAAGCACGCAGCATCGCAGATGTCAGTGTCTGTGGGCAGCGTGAAACATCATATGCTATTTAAAAGGCAATTAAAGGGTTACTACATAGAGAAATGCTTAAATGATCTTTTCCGGCTACAGACTCTGACGTTAAGGCAAAATAAGTCCCTTTGGGTAAGAAGAATCAATTGAATGGTAGCTAATTAAATAGATTTTTATTTTTATTTTTTGAAGAAATTGTGAATAATATGGAACGCCAAATGGGCCAAAATGTAAAAAAAAAAAAATTGTTCCACAATGTATTTAAATGTATCATATTCCACTATTCTATATAAGAATTTCCCCAGACAACATCAATGGCTTAGAGATTATCTCTAGAACCGCCCTTAAAAAATGATTTCACCGTTAAGAATGAGAGCTTATGTCTGAATAAAACAGGAAGAACGGCAGTCAAACTTTAACCTGAGGGCAACATAAATGTCTCTACAATCTCTCTAACCAGAAAGAAAACCCTCTGGAGGAGGAGGAGGAGGAGGAGGAGGAGGAGGAGGCCGGGACTGGAATGCATTTAACTCTTTAATTGGTCTTAATGCACAAGAAGCACCTTATCAGCACATGCCTCCGAGGGCTTCGTCTCAGTCTCTCTCTGAAGTTTTACAATCATATCAGAACTTAATGCGGCCAAAAACTTTGATCTGCTATCGGAGCATTACATTGGACCCTGAGGTCTTTCCTTTTTAGAGTTTACTCTCAAGAAACACTTCACAGACATATTTGAGGGTAACGGGTGTCATGAGACACTGATGTGATCTGCTTTTCTTTTTTTTTTTTACTATTCCTGCTTCTAGTGGATCTACTGTGGGGGTTCATATTAGACTAATACTTGAGTTGAATTATATTTTTTCCTTTTTCTCTTCCGTTTTTTTTTTTCCTTTTGACCAGGATGTGTTTTATTGCATGATGACGGGAAAGACTAGGTTATTCACTCATTCTCTTATTCTCTTGTATTTGTTTATTAATTTTCACAAATATACACAGTAGGATTGGAAAGTATTCAGACCCCTTAAATTTTTCACTCTTTGTTATATTGCACCCATTTGCTAAAATCTTTTAAGTAAATTTTTTCCTCATTCATGTCTAGGTGTGGAAGACTTGTTGCATCTTTCCTAAAAAGACTCGTGGCTGTATTCGATCAGAAGGTGCTTCTACTAAATACTGAGCAAAGGGTCTGAAT
>JAUMHQ010000083.1:6570509-6594839 GCA_032361165.1 Enteromius paludinosus
AATTCTCATTTAAAATAATGTTGTCAGTTAACCGGTTAATAATCGGTGAACGAGCGTCGGTTGTCAGTTATGAGAAATAACCCAAATGAGCATCCCTAGTTTAAACACATACAAAATTTTCGGACTCAGTGTGCAAGGACCTTAAGCAGTTTACCAATAACAATGCCGTATCCCCCTGCAGCCCAAGCCTGGTGGCCCACTGCAGCTAAGCAGGGTTGAGCCGGGTCAGTACCTGGATGGGAGACCTCCTGGGAAAGCTAGATTGCTGTTGGTAGAGGTGTTAGTGAGGCCAGCAGGGGGTGCTCACCTTGTGCTCTGTGTGGGTCCTAATGCCCCAGTATGGTGGCGGGGACACTATGCTGTCGGTAGAGTACCGTCTTTCGGATGAGATGTTAAACCGAGGTCCTGACTCTCTGTGGTCGTTAAAAATCCCATGACATTCATTGTAAAGAGTGGGGGTGTAACCTGGCGAATTCCCACTGGCCCCTGTCTATCATGGACTCCCAATAATCCCCATCCATTGATTGGCTGTATCTATCTCTCCTCTCCACCTGTAGCTGGTGTGTGGTGAGCGCACTGGCGCCGTTGCCCCGTGGCTGCTGTCGGATCATCCAGGTGGATGCTGCACACCGGTGGTGGATTGAGGAGACTCCCCCCCACATGATTGTAAAGTGCTTTGGGTGTATGGCAATAAACAATAACGCACTATATAAATGTGTCATTCATTCATTCATTCAATGCAATGGGCCAGTGAACCAATCAGAGCACATCAAAAAAGACATTTGTTTTTTAAACAATCAAGCATTTGTTTAAGCAATACTTTGTAATAATAACAGGCATATTAACAAAACACTTTTTAATGAACACAACTTAAGCCATAAGACATTTTAGAAATAACACTTCACAATAAGGAATTGATCATATTTAACACTGTGAAGCTATACGGCGCTATTGAAATAAAGGTGACTTGACTTGAGTAATTAATCTAAATACAGAAGCTCTTAGTGTTCAAGCACTGTTTGAGGAATTATGGATCATATTAAAAGCATAAACTCTTTCTATTATGTAATATCCAGAGATACCTGTTCACCGGCGATGCCTGTACCTCCAGATGGCTTTGTGGTTTTAAATTCCCTGTGAAATGTTTCAGAGTTGAGTTTGGCTGACGCTCAGATGGGCTTCTGCTTTAGATGCAGTTCCAGTAGTAGCTACTAGATGCAGAGCGCTAATCGTTTACCGTGTTAACAAGAGTAACGTTAAGTGGTCTGAGTGTCTCTTGTGGTGCGAGTGTATTCCTGCACACAAACAGCTGTAGAAGTGATGTGGAGGGTGAGCTGTTCAGTGGGAAATGCTTTGAGTTAATGGAGCTCACACATTCCTAATGGGCTCTCTGTTTGTACGAGTGGGTTAAGCTCCCTGGCTATCATAATATTTGGTCTTGGTGGTTTACAACTTCTAATAATTCATTTGAAGAGATGCAAGGGTTATTTTAAGGACTCTGAAGAGTGGAGGAGTGTGTGCAAGGCCTTCACTCAAGCTTCCTGAAGGCTGCAGGTGTATATTTCTGCTGTGGATTCTGGGATACCTGTCATTACTCCACCTATAGCCGCTGTGCCCTTGAGCAAGATGATTTCTGAATGTGTTTCTCCAGGGGTCCGTCTATCCTCAATCACTCAGTACCGCTTGGCAGCTCTGCAGAAGGGTGAAGAATGTCCTTAATAATAAAGCATAGCTTCCATTTAAAACAAACAAAACTGCATTTTAAGTGACACTAGTGGTATACCATATCATGGTTAGAAGTAACTGGTTTGTAATATTTTGTAATACATACATAAAGTATGTGATGTGATTGCTTTCAGGTAATACACGTGGCAAACGAGTGTTATTTGGCGTAACCTCCCTCTGTGTCGCTTTTTACATAGTTCTTCTCCTCCTTTTGTCCTTCTGTCCCTCTAACGCAAGTTAAATCTCTTTGTGAGGGTGAGCGTGAAATTTGGAAACGGATGTGAAAGTGGCAGTCGGGTGATTGATCCCAGTCAAAAGAGGGATCTTTAATGATTAGCAGCTTGCTCTGAGGCAAAGGTTAAACGCTCCACAGCTAGGAGTGATAAAGTGTTCTTTAAGCTAACCAATTATCTGCACTTGGCGCCCCATAAAATATTTAACCATCTGTTATCGACTTCAGATTAGAGGGCAATGACAGCTTCCTCACAAAGTCACAGATGTACTTTTTACTCATTGAATGCTCTTTTTTTTTAATCAGAGAGAATTTGGGGTTTTCGTTTTCTTTTTTGTTTGTTTTTCTCTTTTTAAATATAGTTTGCTGTATGAAATCAGGACTACAAATTAAGGTAATTAATAACAGTCAATAAATAAAAGCATGCAGTGAACTTAATTAAACTCAGGAGAAACGTAATACCAACAATAATACATAATATTAAAATATAATACTAAAAAAACTATAGTATGTAATATATTACATGCATACTATTTATTATGTATATATATAAATACAAACACATGCATGTATATATTTAAGAAAAATATGCTGTTTATATGTTTATATATATATATATATATATATAAGATCAAATATAATAATAGTATAAATGTATATTCATGTAAATATTTAAAAATATATGCAGAGTTTGTGTTTATATAGACATGATAAACAAACACATAATATATTTTTATGCGTTTTAATTTTATTTTGAATGGCTTGACAGCACTAATATGTATATTTATGCAATAACCATAAAGCACTTTTTGTTGAGTACAAAATGGAATCAAATAATCCTATAATTCTGTACAGTACATGGCCAACATTTGTTTTTATTATTTGTTTATGTATTTCCAATGGCAGACTCCCACTTTACTAATCTGAATTGATGGCATGTGGTGAAATGAAGTCATTTGAAGTGATAAAAACTGTGTTGCATTAGCTCATTTTAATTAACTAAATTGAACATCCAGCTTTAAACAGTATCTGAATGTAGTAAATATGTGTTGTTATTTGTGATAGGTCATATCCTAAGCACTGTATAGCGCTACACATTGCATCTTCTAAAACTGTGCGTGATTTTGGAATTATAGGATAATTCGTTGGGCTAACTTCCAAATAGCACTTCATGCTAATGCTTTATCCCTAAGCGGCTGATGCATTCAATTTTTTTTTTTTTTCACATTAGATGATTAGCACGTCCTTAACACTTCAAATGATCAGTCGAGCCCCCCTAGTGTAGTTTCTTGAGATGTCTTATTTTCCAGAGACTGGCAGACAGTCTGTTGCAGATGTCTCCATTATTTAACATATCCGCTGATGCAGACGAGATGCAGCCTGACAGAGATGGGCAGCTGTTGTGTTAGTGTTTTCACTGCTTCAGTTAGAGCCGAATGTTTAGGAAATGGTGTGGAAACCTGTGGCATAAAGGACATTTCCTGTGAAGCCCCTTGGGACCCAAGCCCCGAAGAACATACTCCGTGAGTGCATTTGTTTATCAGATTTCGGTATGTGACAACAAAATGAAGTGTTGTGAATGACTGATGAAGCCGTTCTCCATTAAATCTACAATTTTTCAGCTTGGGAGGATACAGAGGGTAGATTCAGAGTTCAGTCGCCCGTTCGTTTTTCTCTTTTCTCAATTGGCGTTGACTTGCAGTTCATTTTGATGGACTGCTACAGTAACTCTACAGCCCTGTAGATTTTTATGACCCCATATAACGGGACCCTCTTTATCTCAAGCTCAAGTGTCGTCCTAAGACGACAACTCCACTGACCCTGCAGAAAATGGACAAAGAGGGCTGTCATTTATTGTGTCTTCATGCTGTTGCTCATGTCTTGGCATCACTGTGAGATCATCTGAAGTTGTGGGGGTCAAACCTACTCTTACAGTTTTGATACAACCATTGAAATAAAAAGCCGTTAAAGGGAATGTTGCATTTAACTCCGAGTCAGATTTAAACATTACGCTAACCTTAATTAAAATTATTTTGGTTGTAAAAAAAAGGTAAACCAAAAGCCAAAGTAAGTGTATTTTAAAACCAAATACTTGTTTATTAACAAGAGATACTACATCAAGCAGGTTTTTTCACCAATGTGTATTATAAAAAAAAGATGATCATACAGAATATAAACACTCTATGAATCATGTTTAATGACACTTCATCACAAAACACCCTTCATTTATTAAGCTGCATGACCCATTTCAGCCATTCAAAACAAAGTAATGAAATGTCAAAGTAGATTTAGTTTATATATAGAAAAACTGTGTTTCAGGACCCACAGATCCTTCTGTTGATTTCACGGTACTTATAGCTGACTGTAAAATGAAACCAAACATGACAGGAAAATCTATAAAAACTCAGGTTATGATAAAATGTGTGCTGTGGGAAAATACAAATGTCATGCCCAAATGACAGATGGAAGTGTTTTAATGATACTGAAAGATATAGATTTGGGAGTATAATAAAGCCATCCGACTCCAAAACCGTTAGCGATCATCAACGAATCATACTTTTGATGTGAAATTTGACTAGAACATGCAAAAGCTCAGCTGAGAAAGGTAAATGAATTGGAACAGCCTATTGAGAACATTCATCTCAATTGGTGTGGGAGCAAGAAACTGAACCGGGACACATGGAATCACAATAAACATGCTAATTAATGTGCTATAATTGGGAAAAACAGCAGTTTGTGCTCATATGAGCTTCATAAGACTTTCAACCACTTAAAAAACACACAAAGAATGAGCTTAATTTGGCGTCAAGTGTTTCTGTTTTCTTAAACGGAGGGTCTGGTGGCAGCGCACAAGACCCGCGAGCGAGTGAATGTAGCGGAAAACTGAATAAAAGAGTGTAGATAACGCTAATTAAAGCTGGTCGGCTTCCAAAAATGGCCTGCTCGCTGTTTTCCCATTACATGCTGAGGAGGACACTTTGTGTGAGGAGTGAGAAACTCCGATTTGACATCTGAGGAAGCAGCCACGGCCATCTCACCAGAGAGAGAGAGAGAGATCCCTCGCTTTCCTCTTCCTTCATTCCCGTCTCAAACATGAGGCGTGCGGAATTCCCGCGAGTCGGATTGGGTAACGTTTGATATCTGCCGCGGCCGTGTTTCTGTAAATAAAACCAGAAGAGGGATGAGAGAGGAGGAGCGAGAGGAACGTTACAGAGAGATGTGAGGCTCTATTTCAGGATCGTTTCTCTGCAGATTTGGAATAATGATTCGCGTTTGTTTATTCTCCTCGTATAATGAACACGCTGCGTATGAGCTGATTTCCTCTCTCGTTCACACGCTCTAGCTGTATGCATTCAGCTATTCTGACAGTTCATTGTCAGGTCTTACATTAATTTTGAAGCCTTATTTCTTTTGAAACAGTCTGGTGGGAAGGACAGAATCCCAAAATAATTACAGGAGAATAAAGTAAAAGACTAAACAAGCCCCCTGCTGCCTGCTCTGAATCTCCAGCACAGAAGATGTAATCCCACCCAGGTCCAGTCTGAGAGGATTGATTTATTGGGGAGGTTCATATAAGGCTTAAACTTTGATCTCGCTTTGGTTTTTATTAAATATTCATAATTCAGCTGCTTTGTGGGTTTTTTAGGTGAGACTTTGACATGAAGAGACACACACACACACCGCCACACATGGTGCAGTGGCAGGCTGCAAAACCGGCTGGTGATTAAGAGTTGTTTTTTCATAAGCTGTGTTATGACATATGTTGGCTGTTCTGAATAAGCAAAAGCTTTGCTCTAATCCATGTTACTAGCTGCAGTCTGAGAACCAGACAACAGCAGCAGACAGGAAGAACATCACATTACCTACACACGTTCATTCACTCTATATCTTTCTTTCAACCATCTATCCTTTCTTTGACTTGTTTGTGTCACCTGTTGTTCATTTTTAGTTCAATCCACTAACTATTTGTTAAATCCATTCATTTATTCATTCATATAAATCCATTCATCTATCTATTTATCTATACACAACCCCTCATTCATTTCATCTACATATAATTCATTTCAGTGCACATGTTCATCTATTCATTCATTCATCCATCCATCCATCCATTCAAATAAATCCCTCATTCATTCATTCAATTTGGTGAATTTTGGTTAATTTAATTATTTATTTATTAATTCATTTGATTAATAATATATTTTTTACTTGTACTTGCTTATTTTTGTTGGTTAGCTTATCTTTTAATTTTATTAATTTAATTATTTGCATATATATATATATATAGGATCTGCACACATCTGGTTTGTGTATAATGAGAAAGATCTGCTTCTGTTGTCAAACGTCAATTATTTATGGACTTCCAAACTGACTCATAACTCGACTCTTACTTTACATGAGCATTTCAAAATTGGGTCGTGTTGAGCCTTCTCGTTTTTAGCTCCATATTTGAAGAGATTGTAGTAATATTCAAATAGCTCGTGCTGGATTTAGATTGCTCTTAACACACCGCTAAATCAAGATGCCTGACATCTCATTTCCTCAGCATGTCCACTTGAGTTGTGTGTTCGTGTTTTTGAAGGCGTCTACCTGACGCCATTTAATTTCCCTTTGCTTTGGGTTCACAGTGGCATTTGATAGCTTGGCACAGGCTCTCTCGCATTGGGGAGCATCAACAGTGATCCACGAGCGCTTGAGGTAGCGTAGACGTCAAAGTCACTTAAGCAGCCTCTTTCCTGTGGCTAATGAAAACGGCCCAGCAACACACGCTAGCTGGCTTTACTCATCTGGAATATGTTCAGCCAAACACAGATCAATAAGCACTCCGATGAGGATCGCTCAGGGCACGCCAAGCGCTCTGAACATCATGCTCTGAAACGGAACACGTCCACCGGGCCTGGAACAATTAAAGCCAAATGGAAAGCAATAGAGGAAACGAAAGGGCGAGAGAGGCAGGGGAAAACAAAATAGCGGAGGAGGAGCGGTGGGAAGGTTAAGTGGTCTTATCAGTTACTACCCATGATGCCACAGTGATGGGCGGCTCGTGATGAGACAGCTGGGACGTGTTTCTGATATCTAAAAGGGCAACTGGAGAGATGATTGGCAGGCGGCGGCATAAGAAAGGAGTGCGCATGTTAAGTGGATTGTCACTCCGGTCGGGAATAATGAGCCTGGAATGACACTTTAGCGGGATGCCTCGGATCAGACAGCGGGAGAACCCGCACGTTCCTTAAAAAAAAATGAAACAAAAAAATCTCATGCATTATTCAGAGGCAGGATACCTCTCTTTTTTTTCTTGCCTCTTCCTTTTCTACTACAAAAGAACAAGTGCTTGTGCCATGCTGATAAGTGTACTGTGCTAAGTACTACCTACTCTGTGCATCCCAGGCTTCCCAAACGTTTTAGCAGATATGTAGCACTTATTCAATTTGTGAGTGCTGTGAGAAAATACGGGCAGTCGCCTAAAGTCAGACGTAATTAACTGAGCCCACTGTAGCCCAATCAAAAGTTTTAATGCAGAGACTGTGAGATACACGTGGGTGTCCTAAAGAGTGGAAGTGGCTCGAGGATAGGGATGAGAATTTTGTTTCTGATTTTCTCTTAATAATTCCAGTTCCTTAACAGCTCCGTTTAAGGGTTAGTTCACCCCAAAATGAATATTCTGTCATAATTACTCGGCCTCATGTCGTTCCAAACCTGTAAGACGTTCTTTCATCTCCTGAACACAAATTAAGATATTGTTGATGATATCAGAGAGCTATCTGACCCGCCATAGACAGCAACACAAACGAAATGATCCAGATCCAGAAACATAGTAAATAGACCGGTAAAACAGGATGTGACAACACATTTTTTTGCGCAAAGAAAACTAAAATAACAAGAGCCAACTCATAAAAGTCCTTTAAAATAGTTTTCAATAAATATTTGGAAGACAATTGCAATGCTGTTTTTAATTTCAGTAGTTCAGAAACTCATTATATGTGTCTTTTATGTCTTAATACCACATTTCACCAAATGTGACAATGAGTAACTTCTCCCAGTGATTCATTATTGAGATTCACTAAGAAGAGTCAGCTCATAAGAGTCATCAGCTCCTGAAGTGATCTTCAATGCATTGGTTTCTTTCACTAAAAAGAACTGAAACATAAGAGTCAGTCACTCAAGAATCAGACTTCCTGATTCACTAATTAGAATCAGTTCATAAGTGTCATTCACTTGGGTTTATTATGCTTTAATGTTTGTGCTTGATTCACTAAAACGGAAGAACATTATTAGCATCATTAGCCCTCGCATTTGGGCTTCAGTCTTTGTGTTTTTGATTCACTAAAAAATAACTAGCTTGTTAGAGTCATTAGATCGAGGATCAGACTTTGGTGTTCATGTTGTATGTTATTGATTCACTGAAAAAGAGACAGTAGCTCAGGTATCAAACTTTTGTGTTTGTATCGACTGTTTTTGATTCGCTGAAAAGTCCATATGAGTCATTAGCTTCAGTGTTTAGCTTCTGTGTTTGGTGTCATATGTTTTTGATTCGTTTGAAAGAACTGGATCATTAGAGTCATCTGCTTGGGAATCAATGTTTATATTGTAACTCAACTCAAAAAATCCATTAGCCTGGGTGGCAGACTTCAGTGTTTGTTTTGTATATTTTTGATTCACTAAAAAGAAGCAGCTCTTTAAAGTAATTCACTTTAGAATCACACTTCACTAAATGCAGGCAACTCTTTCTTTTGATTACACATGTGAGAACTGCGAACAAACCCAATGTAATGAAACCCATTTGTTGAAAATGGAACCTGTTCTGAATGCATTTATTCAAACAAAGCATTTTAAACAGCATTGTTGTTTGACACTACATCTGATTACTTGCTTTGTGTGTGTGTGTGTGCTCTTGGCTCGTACCTGTGCTGAGGTGTGTCCCAATGGCAGCTGCTCTCATTGGGCTGTAAGATGCCATGTGCTCTGACAGTGCCATCTGTGCAACGGGTGCCAGATGCCAACCTGTCCCGATCATGTCATGCCAAGGCCTGTACATACCCTGTACAATCACCACAAGTCATGAATCTAGTGCCCTGTCACTCATTAAACACTCAAAGCCTTTAAACAAAGGAGCTGTTTATTCTGTGTCACACAGTGGGCTGCTGGGATCCTGTGGGTTTGGGTCGTTTTAGGGTGAATCGGCTGTCAATCAAAGGAAGAGAAGGACAGCTGATCACAGAAGAGTCAAACCACATACTGACTGACTCCAAGCCAGACCGAAGCTCACAGACAGCAGAACACCCCCCGCTGAGTGATGTTCTTTGGGTCTTGAGTCAGAATCTTCAGGGAACATGAGGATTTGTCATCTTTTCTGTTGACCAGGATGCCCAAAACCTTGTTAATGCTCACGGTTTTGTAAAGGCCACCGCAGAAACAGTGAGTCAAACAGTGGAATCAGCGAGTGCATGAGCGTCAAAAGGAGATGGGCGCTTTATCAGGCAACTCCGTATTCAGGGTCTTCTGAGTCATAGTGGAAAATCAGATGTGCAGGAGAACTAATCTACTGTCTGAGAGAAAGACAGATGCTGAGCTTGAAAGAGGCTGAAAGAAAAAAAAAATACAGTGACAGGAAGGAGAAGGAAAGTCCCTTATAGCAGTGGCTGTTGTTGACATCAGGCATAAAGCTATGCTATTACTTTTCATATGATCGAGCACAGCTTGGATAGCAAATTAGGTTGTAGACTTATTGTTATTAGTTCCCCATATTGTTATGATATGCATGGAAACCTGTTTCTGCTACTTAATTTAAAAAAGCGGCAAATTAAGGTTATTTCAACTTTTTATTTCCATTTTTTTTTCTCAGGATTGCGTGATATAATCTCATAATTGTTATAAAGTCCGAATTGTGAGATATAAACTTGCATTTGCAGCTTATAAAGCCAGAATTGTAAGATTTAAACTCAAAATTGCGAGAAATAAAGTTAGAAATCCATTTTTTTTTATCTTGCAATTCTCACTTTATATATTTACATTTCCCAATTGCTTTTTTTGCTGATGTTTGTTCATTTAAAAGGTCGTCAGTTACCCTATTGAAATGTTAATAATGCTGTATATTGTTGGATTTTTACAATGAGCAACTTTGTCTTGAGTCAGAATTTAATGTTCAATGTAAAATCTGAAGGAAATCTGGTTCAGTATCACTATGTTATAATATTTTCTTTCATCATCAGCTTTCTAGCGTATGTTAGCGTATCATAGCCCTCGTTCCCGCTCTCAGTCTCTCTCTCTCTCTCTCAGTAATAGGCTGAACGGTGCTGGTTAGAGTTCAGAGAGAGGCTTTATTAGCTGTGGTCCAAATAAGATGAGACGGGAAACGACAGGAACAGACTGAGAGCTACCGTGACCCAGATTTTGGTCATTTTTGTGCGCAAGACTCACTTTCTCTCTTTCATTTCTCTCTCCCACACACATACACCCCCACCCAAAAACCCATGTTTCTGGGGGGAAACATACAGAGCACAGGTGTTACTAGACTTTCATCTCGGCACCGCTAAAAATCACATTTAACTCAACTGTCAGCACCCTTAAAATGTGATCATCTCTCTTTATATTTGCTGAAAACAGAAGCTATGCTTAGATATCAAACGGTTAGTAGTTTATATAGTAATTTTGTAATTATATTATTATTTTTAATTATGTTGATTTTTTTGTTTGCCCAAATGATTATATTATATTGTTATTTATTTATTTATTTAGAATAAATATATATATAAATTTGTAAAGCTAAATAAATAAATAATAGTGTTGTCAAACTATTAATCATGATTAATCGCATACAAAATGTATATTTTTTGTATGCATCATATGTGCTGTATGCATTTATGATGATATGTATATACAAATACACAGACAGCATGCTGTATATATTTTGAAAATATTTACTTGTATTTATATAATTGAATATATATATATATATATATCTATGATATAAATAAATATTTAATACAAACACCATATTATTCTGAAATATATACATACATGTGTGTATTTATATATGTAAACAAAAACTTTTATTTTGGATGCAATTAATATTTCGATAAATAAAAAAATAAAGTGCTTTTTTTTAATATATATATTTTCTAGAAACAGCAGCTTCAGTAAGATTTAAAAGGTTAGCCATTTAAGTAATTTTATTTGTTTGTTTTGTTTTCTTTCAAAAAAAAAAACTGGTGGCAAAGCTCGTATTCAAGTAGGATGAGGTCGAAATTTGTTGCCAGTGAATACTAGATCACCAAGACATTAGCTGTCAGGATGGAGGATTGTGGGCATTGTTCAGGATGTGGATATGTGTTTTTGATTGGCAGGTCTGTTTTGTCAGGTGTGCTGTTGAGTGACAGCGCATGTATTAGTGTTATCTGCTATATTCAAATATTCAGAATAGAACTGGTGACACATAATTGTTCAGCATTTATCTTGTGCACTGAGATGCTATAAAAGCACATTTCTTGTAGCTTCTCATGAATTCTTGTCTTTATCTACATATGTAAGTGGTGAATGTGCTGGTACCAGTTTTTATTTCGATAGCAGAGAGGGACTTGGATACTCCTTACATATTCAGGGCACGTCCCGAACTCAGGAAGGTGAACTGGGACTCAGTACAGATGGCAAGGGAAAAGAGAGCAGAGGCTGACATGTCCTGTCATTTACCCAGACGGTATGCACGCGTGTGTAAGTGAGTGTGGTTATCTGCATTTTATGTTGGAGAATAGCTGTCACATGCTGTCAGCTGTAGAGAGGCTAGTAATGACACATAGTTATCTACCCATATGTGCGTGAATATGGGTAACATTGCATTTAAACACCACAAAGAGAGAGTGGTTGGAGCTACTCCAGATACACTGAGCCATGCTGCTCGAATGGGTGAGGAAGGTTTCATTATAGCATATTCCATTTCATATGGTGTACTAGTTGGGGCTAGATGGTGGTTGGTTTGTTTGTTTATGTATTTTGGTTCTGTATTTATGCTTGCTTTTTTTTTACTTTCCACATTTTATTGATTTTGTTGAAGTTTTAGTATTGTTGGGCTGCCAAATATTAAAGTTCCTGGTGTAATTGAAAAATATCTCCAACAGTGTGCTATCTTATGGCATTTTATGTTTATTGTCAAAACTATTTATTTTGTTTTCATATTTATTTCATTTGCTAGTTTAATTAAATTTTCATTTGTTTTGTGTAATGTAAATTAATTTATTCAAGTTTCTAATTTATTTATTAATTCCAGTGTCTTATTTATTTATTTACATTTGTATAATATATATATATATATATATATATATATACAGACAGCATGCTGTATATATGTGGAAAATATAATTTTTTATCATTTTTGTTTCCCATTTATTTTAGTTTATTTATTTATTTTGAACTCTTTCAGTCTGAGTTGTTCCTATGTGGACGCCTCTGCTGTTTGCTTTGGTTTCTGACTGTCCCAGGTCAATAGAGCCCACCCGTAAGTCTTCCCGAGGTCCAGTGCTTTAGCAAACAGCACTACAGTAGTAAAGCCTCAGTGTTTGCTCTGACTGTCTGACCCCAGCTGGTCTGTAAACGGCAGAGTCGGCAGGGTTCCTGTAAGACGGGTTGAGATATGGTCAGAGAAGTGTGCGCCAGCCCTGACGACGGCAGCCGGCCGCAGCGCCTGCAACCATGTGCCTGTTAGTGGTGGGTGATTTATGAGGATTAAGCGGGCTTGTTGGCAGCGTGCTACTTATGGGCATCCAATTTACTGCCTGTTTCCTCCTCCTCCTCCTCTTGCCCTCCTTACTCTTCCATAGCTCTGTGGGTGCTGTAGTCCCTGGCATGGCGGATGATCCTTTAGACGTAGCGGGATGCACAATTCTTTGAGGAGCTTTTTATAGAGCGTCAATTAGTCTTGGAAAGCGTGAAGGAAGATTCCGGATGGATTTGTAGTAGCGGCAGTCGTACCAGTAGAAGTGGGAGGCATGGAATAGTTCTCCACTATGTTGTTTCCAGCGCTCTACAAAGCTTGCATCCAGCACCTGAAGGAGTAGTTTTGTCTGTTGCCATCATCATTGCCGTGCCAGTCCATCCCAGTTATGCAGTTTTGCAACTGATCTACTCAGAAATGGAAGCTGAAGTAACATCTTGAGTAAGAGGTTGAATATCATGACCTTGGTGAAGGACATCAGTCTCTTTATTTGTGTTATCAGCTGCTGGCTGTTGCTGCTGCTATCAGCACCTGACATTGTTTCATTCCAATATTTCTTGTTCTTTGACCTCCTTTCAATCTGTTTTCAAATTTGATTTAATTGACTGGTCCAATTCAAAATTTGAGTTTACCCTCTTCTCCCAGCAGGACTCCTTCTCTTTAGCATTTAACCAAGATGTGTTTGCAAATGCATGCAAGTGTACTGTAGTGGTAGCTCTTTGCCAGTTTCAGTTGGTAACAGCAAGCATACTGTAAGTAGTTCCGTTTTGCGAATTTGTACGTATTTGTTTGAATTCATATGACAACACTCGTACGATTTTGTACGATTTGTCTAAACCCCAGTGACGGGTAGGTTTAGGGGCGGGGTTAGGAGTTGGTAATTCGTACAAATTAGCAACTAGTAAAATATGTACGATAAAAATGAGTATGAGTGAGGTCATACGAATTTGTACGAACTGCCTTAAAATCAGGCTGACCAAACCTTAACCATATACTGTAGTAAGTACATTAATATTGCTTAGTATACAGTATGCTACACCTTAAACCTTAAAATAAAGTGTAACCAGTACAGTCCTGTACAGCCGCGTTTCATCTCTCCAAACATTTCACTACATCTGAACATAACAGCTGAAGAAAAAACATGAAAGGCAACCACAAATGATACACTCCTTTGTCTGGTGGCTTAGTCACCACTTTTCATGCGCAGTGAACTTCTCCGGCTCACCCACTTTCCTCACATGCTCTGAATGTGTGGCATGTCCCAGAGGAGACCTTAGCCTAGATATTAGAAATATCTCTGGCGCCTCATGAGAATGAAGCGCCAGACCTCGCCTTATGTCTCGTGGTGGAAGAGAGGATGGCAAATAACAGAAAAATACTTGCTCTTTGTCTTCAAGGAGAAAACTAATGTACGTTTCTAACAGGAAATGTGTGATTGCCTACAGTACCTGGTCTCATGGCATTAACAAAATATGTACCAGTAAGTACATATCACTGCAGTTTACAAAATAAATGAACACTAGAGGCAGTAAAAGTCCTTTTATTTCTCATTGACTTCAAAACAGTGGAAAATGGAAGCTTTTGAACGTTAGCATCGCACAGATCCAGCTTCATATCTACAGTATGTGTTTTCATAGACGGTAGGTTTGTTCGGTAGCTCGCAAGGAGACAAGGAGCTCTGGTTTGAATCCTGTGTAGCTACAGTTCAACTAAACATTTCAAATCTGCGTAAAAGGAAGTTGAACTGACACTGTTGCATCAGCAAATCAACAAATATGTAGGGTCACATATTGAACCGGTGTTTTAGCACCACTCAGTGAACATTTATCTTTGAAACTGGCGAAATGTGCTGTAAGGTACATAAAACGTTATTACAAAAAAAGTGCACAGAGGTACATATTTTTACGAGACCAGGTTGGTAGTTGCATACTTTTTTTGCTTCATGAGAGCCCAGGGAAAGAACATGACAAAAACGAGACGTTGCAGGTCAGACTCGAACCTGCTTAGCCCATGTGAGCATCAAGGTCACAATTCTGATTCTATTTATGTTCATGTTGGAGACAAAAGGTGAAGCAAACAATGGTATTTTTTCCCCTTGAAAGTGACAATATGACATTTTCATTGCAGGACAGTGAGCCAGCTGGCCTGAATAGTATCAAGGATTACGCGATTCCAGATGTACAGAGCGAAGGTGAAGAGAGAGGCTAATGAAAATGGAAAGAAAAAGGCTAGAATGGGGAAATGCTGGACCGACACACGGCTCCTCTCTGTGTGTTTCTCTCAGATAAAGAGCGCCGCGTGAATCTCCGCTGCTCTGCGACATGCTCTCTCCATTCGGAATTAAATGTTCTGCACACAATGTGCGGCGCGTGGCCAGGCGGTGGCTGGAGCTCCAGATGAAATGGCTGTTTAAATCCCCTCGGCGGCGGCTTACAGTGGCCGCTACCTCGGCCTGCTGAGCGGAGCCCGGGACTTTAGAGGCTTATTGCTGACTAGCCTCTCAAAGCTACTGCGCACAGAACTGATGTGTTTGGGCTTTAACTTTGCAATGCATTTTGTTTTTTTGTGGGGCAGACTAATTCTCCGGAATTACTGGTATTAAATCTTTACATTTCGGATGTGGGCTTGGAACTGAGCGTCTAAATCTCATCCGAAATACTCCATATCAGTGCTGCTAGTAAATCTGATACTGCCGAATATCTTTAAAGGGATAGTTTCTCCCAGAATTACAATGTTGCCATGGTTTTCTCATCCCCCTGACGTTCCGAACCTGTGTGACTTTCTTTCTTTACAAAAATCCATACAGTGAAAGTCAGTGGGGTCCGAAACATTAAAATGTGGACCCCATGCCAGTGTCATTTTAGCATTATTGATATTGTTAAGGTGAACAGAGAATAGAAGCCAAATAAGTGTATTAAAAATAATAAAAAAGTGCAACCTATAAATATACTGTAGTTGTAAATGAGTAAAACATGACCGCTAATACAAGGTTTTTATATAAAAAGCGGTTAATGAGACTAACAAAATACTGTATATATGAGAACAATCACAGGATAATAAGACAGGAACTAGACAAAACTACAAACTAAAACTCCACTCAGCATACAAAAGCACAAGGAAAGCAGAATGCATGACAGAAATACTTTGAATATACTGTATATTTTATATTTTAATATTTTATACACAAATTAAATGGAAAGCGGCGGAGAAGGGGTGGAGGAGGGATGCACAAAAACGGGATGCGGGGAAATGAAAGCTGGGAGAATTTATAGTGAAGGGGAAATGATTTGATTGGGTGTGAATAAACGAGGGATGATTAGGTAACAGGCTGCCAGCCGTGTGTGATTACTCGTTCCACGATTCTCTCGAAACTATGTTATTTGCAAAACATCTACTAAAGTAAAACTGCAACAGTTTGGCCAAACGTATTGAAGATGTCTTCTATCTGTTCTCTTGCAGCCCTTGCTGGGAGTAAACGAGATGCCGTGTCGAGGCTAGAGGCAGCGGTGGACTGTTCCCAAATCAGTGGAAAGCCCCTCTAGATGAGCCAGTCACAGCCACCCAGCTGCACTGTAAAGGAATAAGGATTTAATATGTCAACAGAGGCCGAGCTCCAGCCTGCTGCCAGACCCAGCGTCAGAAAGGATTCTAAGAAGAGAGGTACGAGCCCTCATACACACACACACACACACACACACACCCGGGGGCTTGTTCAGTCTGTGTGGGTCAGCTTTAAAATCACAGGCATACTGCACAGATACCCCACTTTGAGAAACTATTACAGTTTTTATTCATGTTTTGATATTTTATTATTGTGTTTTTCATTTTCATGTACATTTATTTTTCCCTTTTAGTTAAAGTTTTAGTAATTTTAGTAAATTTTGTTGTGTGCTTTTTAGTTTTTTTTTATTTATCTTCATTTCAGTTTTATATTCTTTTTATATTTTATTAATTCTAATTATTATTTTTTCTGTATATTATTATTAATTCTGTGTATTTGTTTTAGTTTTTTTATGTCTTCATAGTTTTTATTCATTTTTATTTATTTAGAAATTGAACATTGAAATTGAACACTATAATTCTTTTGCTAAGGTTGACTATCTTCCAAGTCAAAGTGAGTGGGACAGTTCCCTGATGGATGCAGTATGATACTCTATATGTGTACTGTTTGTCTTTATATGCCCACTGCTTTGTATTTTTATGTTCAGAACGATCATTTACCATATTTTCCCTGTCAGCACCCTCATCTTTGCTGTGGTTCCCGCTCCTGACGGGTCCTCAGACAGATGTTTGGTGTGGGACCAGTGCCAAGGGGCCGGTCGGTCATTGTATGTCACAGCACAGAGGGGACAGACTGTTACCTCTCTTGTTATAATGAGTCTTGTTGCACTGCCCTCTTGTGATGCACCACCTGTTCCTTAGTGGCCACACAATGGTGTTTTGTGCCAGGCTGTGAGCCCATGAGACCGTAGCGGCACACCAGATGTCCCATAGAGCTGGGAAATGGGGATCATACAGGGAGAAGTCTCTGACTTCTGCACATCCTTGTCTGTCTACGAACAAGTCCACAAACTTCATGGTCACCCTATCTGAATATTACAACATTAAAATGATGCATGTTTCTTAGGGGTGCCAGAGCACAACAGTATTTACAATAGTTTATTTAGTTTAGTTTCTTTTTTTATTAAATATATATTTTTTTATATTTATTTATTTATTAATTTTATTTATAGTGTGAATTTGAAAAAAAAAATCATGAGTCTTAAAGCATAATACTGTTTATAAATGATTATTGTTTATTTAATAATGTGAATTTGAAAAAAAAAGAAAATCACAAACTGTTTATATATTTATATATATATATACACACACATATGAATGTGACAATAAATTAACATTTACAAAACTACTATTATTTATTATTTATGTGAACATAAATTCAATGATCCACAAAGTTAGTGTTTATAAATTATTTACTTTTTATTTATTTATTTAATAATTCTATTAATTTGACAACAAATTGAAAAATTCTATTATTTTATTTAATTTTTTTAGAAAATACTCTGAAGGTATATTCACAAATAGGACAACTTTAAGAGTAATGAGCAAAACTCAGCCAGATGCTCGCATAAACATTAAATGAGCAGTATAATGTCTGTACTGTATAATTATCGTGTAATTTCTTTTAGATCATTTTGCTGATACTAAGTATCACAGATAAAGAAATAATACACTTAAGGAAAGTCAACAGGAGGATCATCTGATATATTCTCCCACCCTTCTCATAGCTTCTAACTGTCTTCAGTTTTTCAAGAGCTGTCATGTTTTATGGTCGGAGTAGACGTGCAAAGCAACAGTGAAGCCTAGATTGTACAGATGCAGTTATGCCCCTGAGGAGACACATGCATGGAAATATGCTTCAACCAATTGAATAATTAAACACTAGATAGTGCTTATTGTCAAGCAGTCAACAGTTAACAGACAACATCCACCTGTCTCTTCAGCATCTTCATAACAAGCCTGACCTGATCTCTGCTCCCTGTGGAATGGATGTAATTGCACCTGCTGTCTTTTCCCCTAGAAACCATTTGAGCGCAACAAACTATCACGAATCCGTCTGTTTATGACCACAAAACACTGCTAATCGGTTGCTAATGACAACGACCTTCCACCCCTGCGGAACCAGTTTAATATGACCTACAGTGAGCGGTTAATGACAGCTTTCTCCTCATTCAAAAAAATCTGCTGTACATGCCTTACCCAGAATGCAACAGATGCCGATAGTGAAGAATGTAGCCTATTACTGCCTTCAGTGATTGAAATATTTGCAAGCTCCACATGAACACCGCCACAATGTTGAAATGGGAAGAACTATTTTTTTTTTTTAAATGGGAAATATTTTAACATTACTATTTTGCATGGATTTTTAAAAAGTAATTTAAAGGGAGATACTACCATTAAAATGTCAGAATGTTAGATACAATGAATAGTAAGCACACTTTTGGAAGCACCATCACAATGTCATTCATTCATATATTTTACTTTTTAAATATTTTTTAAATGGTTAGTTTGTATTTTATTATATTATTTAACATTGTGAATGGTTATACAATGTATCTTTTTATTTATTTATTTTACTAATTAATTAAAGCAAATGACCTACTTAAAAAATTAACATTCTGCCAAAATGCTCCTGTATGGGAAACATTAAATACAGTATGACAATTCATTAATGGCAAGAAAAATAAAACTGCACCCAAAGGAACATCCATCTCAAACAGCCAAATTAGACAAAGTCTAAATAAAACTACTGTGACTATCAAAAATCAATTTAACACTGTGATGGGTATCTGCTGGATGTGCCTGGTGAAGTTGAAAAGCAAAGCTTTAAACAATAAAGACCACCCACCATCATAGTCATCAGGACACTGAAGACATTACATTGGCGTAATGACATTGGTACACACACACTGAGGTTTTAAACATGGCGCTAAATTAATTGAGGAATAATGAACCAGGGTTTTATGTGCAGCTGGATCCCACAGGTACAAAGAGGGAGAGCATAATACACACACACACACACGCACACCCTAATAACTTACGCTTTACGCTCTCTCACTCTCTTTCTTTCTTTCTTTCTCTCTCTCTCTCTCTCTCTCTCACACACACACACACACACGCACAAGAGTAAGTGCTCTTGGGGCAAGGTGTAATGAATATGAATGTCATTAGGGCACATTAGAACACCGCAACTAATAAATAAAGCATTCACTGCGGCGTTGATGAGCTCATCTCAGCTGCATTACCCCTCTGTCTCTCCCAATCCACCCCCCCTTCTTATTTTTCTAATTAATACCGCAAATAGGAGTGAATTAAGCCCTTTATTTAACCTCAGCTACTGAGGAAGTGACAAGCGGCTATTATGAAGCTCCTTTGTGTGTGTGTTTCATGTCGCTGGAAAAAGTACAGTAAAAAAATCACTTCATAAAATACTGTAAAACTATACAATAATACAAAATAAATAATGCATATATTATAAAGCATGCATATGATTGCTAAATAATAATTAAATTAAAAAAAATAATGCAAATAATTGTATATGTAATACGTGTGTGTGTGTGTGTGTATATATATATATATTTTTTTTTTTTTTTTTTTTCCACAGTAGCATTAATAATGAATAGCAGCATGAATAAACTACAGCTGGATCTCATGAAATGTGATAATTTACTGATTTTTGGCTGTATTTTAGTACAGTACAGTAGTTTCCATGTTAAATGTTGAATGTTTCATTCACTTGCTCATAATGCATACAAGTGCAACATTTTATTATATTATATATATTGCACTTGTATGCATTATTAATTATAAATGCATTATTCATTTTATATATACATTTGTGTTTATTTCATTTAAGGAGTCCACACAATAATAAAACCACTTTAAATACTTGCAAATCTGATTTAACATCAGGGTAGAATTATGAGCAAGTGAATGAAGCATTCAACATTTAACATGGAAACTACTGTACTGTACTGAAATACAGCCAAAAATCAGTAAACGATCACATTTCATGAGATCCAGCTGTAGTTTATTCATGCTGCTATTCATGATTAATGCTACTGTGGAAATCGCTCTACTGTATATCTCCAGTTAATCTGTAAATATACAATAGATTACTGTAGGACACAGAAAATCATGCAGCTACGTCTTTTTCTGCTCTTGAAGTAAACTACATTTAATTCTAATCAATTGTAGAACTACTAATCTAAAAATGACACCAAAAGTGCCGCAGGAATAGACAGTAATTTTGTAATACAAGTGCATTTTACAGTAGGTGGAAAAATGAAATTAGGAAAGCTAAAGTCTATGTGAAAGGAAGGGGAAGAAAAAAGAGGCCGCTTCCATAACGTGATGATTGCTGTTATTGTGTTCATGATCTTGTCACGATTGAAGCTATTTGAGTGTATGAAAGCAAACTGCAATTTCACGTACATGCCTGTATGGACCCTGCCTCCGTAATGAGACGCAACATTGTTATGGAGAACGGAGCGGAGGGCGGTATGTTTTCTCCATTGTATTTTTGGAGAAGTTGTCAGCTTCGCACTGCACCTCTTGTCAAACAAAAGCTTTAGTGGTAGACATACACGTAAGAGCAGGAATATTAACTGTATAGTGTATGGAGTGTCAGTGAGCGTTCGATAGAGATACTGTAATCACCAGAACCGAGTGCTTAATTGATTTGATTCTGAATCGTTCTGTGTTGTCTTGGGCCGGTCTTTTGTTGAAGATGTGGCTCACTGTCAGAGTTGACATGCAGGGGTTTATTAAGCTCTGAGACTGATCATTAAGCTGTCCAGATCTCTGTCTCTCTTCTATATTCACATCTCTCATTCCATCTTTTCATCCATTCATTCCTTTCTTCTTTTTTTTTGCACAAATCAGTGACTGGCAGCTTTAGATGGAGGCTCATTGCCAGTGGGAGGGCTGTGGCAACAGCATTTCATCAAACATATGGACTAAGAATAAACACGGAAAGGATTTTTAAATTAACGGGAACAGAACTGGAAGGAAACCAAAGCAGATCGCTTCTCTCATTGGCTCGATGCACACCATTCACAATTCAATTGAAAATGCCTTTTAAATTCCAATTCAAATCTTAAAATTGAGTTGAAAACAAGATGCAGTGGAATTTCAAATATAAGGGAAAAAAACGAACAGTTCTCCACGGTAAAAAATGAGTGTGATTTTAACTGTAAAAAAGCTTCAGTAAAAACCTGTTAAATGGTTAACAGTAAATTCCTGTAGAATCTACAGGGAAAACCTTAAACTGACATTCCCAGAATTCCCTGTGTGAATGTGAAAACTACGTTTCTTCGTAGTTTTTTTCTCATCAATGATGTTTATTAGGGCTGTGTGTTGTTAAATGAGTGTTTGTTGTATATTTGAGTGTAATGAGTCTCATCATGATGCTGTTTAGTGTGTGTGTGAATGACTCTGAGCTCCTTCTATAGATGTTCATATTTAAAATGAGCTTTGGTTCATCATCTGACCTTCTCTTCATCACCTGCGTCTGCTGTTTATCAGTGTATTTCAAACAGACAGAACAGATTGCAGTAGTTTAATAGGCTGGTATATGAACATTATATCACTTAATGAAATTACAGTATTTAACAGTAAATTTAACTTAAAACCGTAAAACCTAAAAAGTTGTTACTGTATTTTTTATGGTCGAATTCTAGCAACCACAGCTGCCATTTTTTACTGTCAATTTTATTTGATTTTATTTTGTACAGTGTACTAAGGTATTTTTATCAATTTTTTTTTTTTTTAAATAAGTCTATTATGCTTATCAAGGCTCTATTTATTTAATTAAAATATGGTACAATTATATTATTACACATTATATTAATAAATATTATTATCAAGTTTATATATATATACAATTGATTTCTGTGATGGCAAAGCTGAATTTTCAGCAATATTACTCCAGCCTTCAGTGTCACATGATTCTTCAAGAAAAGATGCTCATTTGCTGATCTAGAAACATTTATTATTATCATCAATTTAAAAGAAAAAATATTCTGCTAAACATTTTTGAAAAAAAAAAAAAAAATTAATTACATTTAAACTTTTTTGTGCAGTTTATGCAATTTAAGGGCACTTAAATTATTAGAATAATATATAATTTACTGAACCCAAATTCAGCATATTATTCCATTTAAGTTTTAATTACTTGTATTTAAATTATAAGAAATATAATTATTTTTGTGAAGAAAAAGAAAGAAAGAAAAAAAAGATAATTTGGGATTATTTCATTTGTTGCTTATTTTTGAAATGTTAGCTACATTTGTATTTATTATTGGTTTAAACTTTGTTAATATTAAAATAATAAATAAAAAAAAAATATATATTATATTATATTATTATTTAAAATAATATAATTAAAAAATCTTTTTTATGAACTGTAGTAAAAACAAACAAACAAACAAACAAATTAGAATGTTTATGCATTTGCTGTGATGTTTTTTTACTTTATTATGTGTTCGGTGGTTTGCTTTCTGGCCCGAAACATCTCACTCATAAATCTTTGTGATATTCTGTTGTGTGTGTTTGATTTCAGTCCCTCCATTAGTGTAGGTCTCATCACCAATTTTGTCATCGTTGTCAAAGAAAAAAAAAGTGATTTGTGTTTGGGTTGTTTCATTTATTTATTTTTTGTTTGTTTCTTAAAGTCAAAAGTAAAGATTTCCCTTTTAAAAAGTTGCCTGACTTTGTCATTTTGCAATCTATGCTTCCTTTTCCCATCTGTAATGTCATCAGATACGGTTAAAAATATGATGTTGGTAAAACAGAAAGGCTGAGGAGAGCTGTGAAGTTCTGACAGGACTCAGGAGGCAGAGCATATGGTGTGTAGTGATTAAGACGATGAGGAGAGATTTGGGGCCTTTTGTCACGGTGACAGATGAAGATCTAGACCCAAATAAAGATCTTATATTAGTAATTCATACAGATACTCTGTGATATGCTTCAGAGACAGACATCCCTGAGCCTAAGGGCAAAGAGGAAGACACCAGGCTGATGAAACACTAATGAAATATTATGTCAAGTTGTCTGTGACCTAGGTGAAGTTTGCAGTCCTTCACAAATTTAGGAAGTTTTCACTTTTAATTTGTGAATTAGCATAGCAGTCCTGCTTCGGCCTCATACAGAGTGACAGGGGCGCGAAAAAGTTGGCCTTATTAACAAGGATCATGCTGTGCTTTCATTCTACTAGCTTTGCTAATGCAAATTCGCATCAATTCACACGGATTGGAAAAGGTTGAGAGGCGATGCTGTGTTGTGATTATTTGGTCAGGTGTTTATGCTCAGTATGGACCATGCAAGAACAAAGAGATGACAGCTTTTTCACAGTTAATATTAATGCTATATTAGGCAGAGAACAACAACACAATGCAATAGTCTGTCAGCACCTCCGAGGGCAAACGGCTGCAAGTTACTGCAGTTATACTGCTGCATTTAACACTTAGTAAGGATATGTATAATTGCTATAGTATGGCAAAAATAGATCTTTATGGAGGTTCAAGAAGTGATCTTTCAGAGAGCATCAGTTTTCGGTTTTATTCCACCAATAAATGCCCGCTGCCAAAGTCCTTTTTTTGACCTGTTGCGTCTGTTTAATTATGTGCATTATTGCAGTTATTCTGCCCTCTCTTCTGGCAGCATTTAACTACTCAAAGCAGGAAGGTCATTCATCTCAAGAAACAATGCATGCCATCGTAAATGGAAAGAAAACACACGATACTTCACATTTTTGTTTTCAGAAATGTGCTTTGAAACATTAGTTTGCAACAATTCAAATTCATATTACTTTTTATTTTATTTTATTAACTCCAAAAAAAATTAGGTCACTCACTTTAATTAAAATGTTTCTGTTATCCTTCAATAACCTTCCCGTAAAATATATTTTCTTTATTATTATTTTTCTATTATTATCAATTTAAATACCTTATAGGTTGTATTTCCCCATTAAAAGGATAGTTCACACAAAAATGAAAATGAGATGTTTATTAGCTTACCACCAGGGCATTCAAGATGTAGGTGACTTTGTTTCCTCAGCAGAACACAAACGAAGATTTTTAACTTTAACCGTGGCAGTCTGGTAGTC
>JAUMHQ010000083.1:6649158-6667836 GCA_032361165.1 Enteromius paludinosus
TCACCTACATCTTGGATGCCCTGGGGGTAAGCAAATAAACATCTAATTTTCATTTTTGGGTGAACTACCCCTTTAATATCTTTTATTACAGAAATATTAACATTAAATTCATTGTACAATTAATAGGCATTATAGGACCAGTAACAGCACAATAAATCTTTTCAAATTGCCAAAATTTATTTCAGACAGAGAAACTAAGTCAAAATGGTAAATAGCTGAGTGCTCACCAAACGTCTGGCAGCTCTTTCCACTTCTCTTTCTCTGTCTGTTGCATCTCAGGAGCATATCTGCGGGTGATTTCCTTCACTGATTTTTTGGCCTGTGCTGGCTACACTTCTCTTTCTATTTTCTCTGCCTGATGTCAAAAATGCCTTTGCTGTGTTTTTACATGAATGACCAAAAATTGGCTGCTTTTTCTGGCCGTCACCTTCTCTCCCGTTTCCCTCTATCTCTGCTCTCCTTCCTCCGATCACCCCTCTGCAGACCATTTTGGAGGAAGACGTGGAGGATCCCGTATATCAGGTAACGCTTCGAAATAAATGGTTAATCATTTTGTCTGCCTGAACGTACGCTGTCAAAGTAGTGTGCCTCTCACCGTCACTTTAAACAGTGCTCCCTGCTCAGTAATATGCGCTTAATCTCATTTACAGAGATAGATAATTCCACTCCATTTTCTCTTGCTATCCTCTCACTCCTCCTGAATTAATAAGACTGGGATTTCATCATTTGGATGTAGAAATGTAATGTTTTGTTAACATTTTTTCTTTTCATAAATTGGGCGATGATGCAATATCTGGGAGCCTCCTTAATTTTGTACTGAAAACAGACAGCTTTAACACATCTCATCTGGGCTGCGCGTGTGTGTGTGTGTGTGCGTGTGTGTTTACGTGCATTACATCGCCTTCCGTATTGTCTGTTGTGCATCATAATGGGAATGAAATAGCCTTGTATCCTATGAAATATAATGTGTATGATTGGAGTGTATCTTTAAAAAGCAAGACTGGATGTCCATTAGCCATTAGTAGCAGAGAAATAAGAAACGTTGCTGCTGGGCCTAGCAGTTAACTTAAGATTCAGTCATTACTAGAAGTAGTGCAGACCTGATAAGCATTATCAATTTGCTGTTAAGAGGGCTAGAGAAGAGAAGAATTAGCCAGTGGCTAACTGTGATACAAAATGAATTAGCCAATGGCGACGGTAGCGTGTAAATGAGAACGGCTAAGCCATTAGATCCAATGTCACAGAAAATGGAGACGATTCTTCCATTAGCATAAATGCAGCCTTAAAAGGACAGGTGTTAGCGATCAGCTTGACAAAAATCACTCTCCTAGTGGAATATATCATAGACATAGGTTTGGAGGTTTTAAACCATTGCTGAAAAAAACTGCATATGCTGGTTAAGGTTGGTTTTGAAGCTGGTTGCTGGTTTAAGCTGGTCACGTGCTGGCAAAGGACCATCATAAACCAGCAAAGGACCCTCTTAAACCAACATAAGCCAGCAAGTATCCCAGCTTCTGAACCTACCTAACCAGCATATTCTGTTTGTCTGTTTGTTAAAGCTCAGTGGATTTGTTAGCCATACTAAGCTAACGTTAGCATGCCTCATTAAAGAAACATGTAGCTACAATTCAGTCATTTATTGCACTTCGATGTTGCAGGAATTGGGATGCTAAAAATCTGAAAGCCTAGTATGAATGAGGTCTGAAAGAACATCGTAATTCCTCTCTCTGAAAGCATTCTTATTTGTTATAATGTTATTCTCCGCACCGAAGTGATAGTTGCGACCGAAACGCTTTGCTAGGCCAGTGCATGTTGCTAAAGGTCAGGATGGAGAGCATGTCACAGCTTGGTTTAGTCTCTCATTGTCGCGAGGGTCAGTGCTCTGCTCCTGGAGCCGCTGCCGATTCTGTCTCATCAGTCAGTCTTCTTCCTTTCCTCTTTTCTTTTCTTTTTTTATTTTCACACTCACCATTTTCCTGTCCCTTTGCCTTTTTATCTTCCTCTGCTGCCGATGTTGTAGTACATTGTATTTGAGGCGGGACACGAGCCCATCCGTGACCAATCAGAGGAGAGCATATATCAGGTACACTACCAAATCATGATAATGTTCTTCTGAATGGTGCCTTTTAACTAATAATCACTTAATCAGACATTTCAATATTAGTATGCAATGAAAATTACATTATTCACCACTAAAAGCAATTTTGCTTTTTATGAATATAGTACAGAACAAAATAAATAATTAAGAGCAAGTGTCCAGATAAATTTATGGGTTGCACTTTATTTTGATAATCCCAACTTGATCTCACGGCAATTCGTACGTATTTTACGAGGTGGCTAATTCGTATGAATTTGTATGAATGACCTTAACATAAACCCACCCCTAAACCTACCCATCATGTGGTTTTAGACAAATCGTACGAAATCGTACGAGTGAGGTCGTACGAATTGCACAAATTTGGCACCTCGTACAAATGTGTACGAATTGCTCGTGAGACTGTGTTGTATAATCCACATTCTACCTATAAGTATCTACATGTCAACTAATTGTCCTTAATTTGTATCTACATGTGTACTAAGACTCAGAGTAGGCTGTTAGGGTTGGCAGAATAAGTTTCTGATCATCAGTATGTGCAGTAAGTGTTAGGAGATAGCAGACAGTCTACTGACTGCTAGTTGACATGTAGCTGCACTTATGCTTACCGACCATCCAAATAAAGTATAACCAAAGTATGTTTTTTTAGGGTATTTGAAAATGTGACAGCATTCCTGGTAATTATAAAAGAGGGATTTATAATTTATGTGTTAAAAAATATTAATTAAAAATGTTGAAAGGAAGTGTGGAAAAGTATGGTTTAAAAAAATAAATAAATACAATAAAATCACAATGTTATAATGTAATGTTATAATATATTTTAATTATTTTTTTTTTATATATAATATCTGCTAATATAATGTGCCAAATACTTATTTTACAAGTTCTGCCCAAAATGCATAAACAAACAAGCAACATACAAAATATGAATGAATGAATGAAGTTAGAGGTTCACTCTTAAATTTATATTTTAATTTATATTAACAATATATATATATATATATATTATTTATTTATTTATTTTATTTTTTTTCTTTCTGTAAATACCCTTCCAGGTTATATCTCATCTAATTAATATTTTAAATTATATCAAATTGTGTCAGTTTTGTTTTTAAGATCATTTTCTTGCTAGAAAGTAACCTATACAAAAAAAAGGTGCAGATGTGGAATTTTTAATGATCACTCAAAAACTGCTTAGGACAAAAAAAAATAAAAATAAAACATCAAATTAAACAAAATTATTTAGAATTATTTAAGGAGCGTTTGAAATGTTGACGTGTGAAATTAGTTGCTCACTACACAATACAATATATCAGTTTGATAAACCTGATACATCAAGCACAGACCTACTGTGTCATTAAAAGCCATCAAGGACCAACCTTGAACGGCCAATAGAAAGCCTCTAAATGAAGCGCCGTTCTTCTTCAGAAGAATCCCATGTTTTTGATGGTTCAGCTACTGACAGCTCCACTGTGTAGCTGCCAGAGTCCCACCTGTGAATTACAACAGAGTGCTACGCCAAGCCACACTAATTCAGCGTGACGGCCCTTTCAAAGATTTACACCCAGCAATGTTTCGTGCTCTGAGCGCCATGACCAAGACAACAGCAGGTGTTGTATCCTCAGGTGCTGCTTTGTTTTGTCACCTGTGGCTCGAGTCGAAAAGAAACACTGCCAAGCAAAACAATAAACACATCAGTGCCCCCAACACTTCACCAGTCTGTCTCCTCCACAACTTTACACATATCCAAATTAACGTCGCAGTCAGTTTAGTAGCTCTTTGAAAGCTTGAAACACCATTAGGGACCGAATTAAAGCTTCTGACTATTCAAATGTGTGCTCGGCTCTCGAGCGCTAGCCTGACACTTCACAAACTCCTGCACTTGTTGCTGACATCAGGACAGGTATCGCAAACCCGGGAGCATGAAAGAGACATCTGCTTGCTGTCACATCGAAAATAAAAAAGGATCAGCTAACACCTGATCGCATCTTATATCAAACCAAAAACACAGATTGGCCCAGTCAGATAGAATCCGCGTGAACATCACTTCTGATCTTTGCTAACAGCGATGAAATAGGAATACCTTTATGAACAGAACAAGATTTGTGTTCTCTAGATGTCCGCACTAAAGATTGAGGGTATATAAATAACATAAACTGAAGTGATGGATTATAGTTTATTGTGGAGCACCATGTGGATATCAGGGACTTCAAAAAGTCAAGAAAATTGCACAGATGCACAGATATCTATACATTGGATAAAGTATAAAATATAAAGGATAAAAATACTGTGTAAGTGCTGCTGAAATTTCTAGTTCTAGTTCTATATAAGTTGAAATTTCTTATTTCAGGAGGGAAAAAATACTGGCTTTAAAGATGTGTTGTAGCTGAAATCTGCATATGCAAAAAGACTGTGTGTAATAATAAGGAATTGAAGCAAAATAGTACACAATCTCAAAATGTCTTGCCTTAACTGATTAGCTTTAGCGTAAAAAAAAAACAAAAACAAAACTGTATCCATCCTCATAAAACAACACAATACAGCATCCCATAGCTAGATAAGTTCCTTAACTAAAGTTAACAGTATGCAGCAAAAGTAACCTTGACCTCCAGCAGGCCCCTTGGGTCCCGAGTGGTTTTGGCTGTAGCAAAGTTTGCATAGCATGACTGAGGGATTGATGCTGAGTGCAGGGAGCTTTCCAAGATCTGCGTAGAGAAATTACTCTGCTGTGAGACGAAGCAGCAGGTCTCTCCTCTGCCCTTTCTCCAAATGAAAGAGTGAGAATGATTAATCATTGCTGTCGCTGTGTGATCTTTGAATAAAAGAAATGGAAAGATCACTTCAAATGTACGATCAAATAAAAACACAGCGGCAATCAGTCTCAGCAAGAAGGAAATTAGGAACAATGGCAAATTAGACAGAGAAGAAGACATGGAAATAAGAGAGAATGAAAGGATCTGCATCTTGGCTAACTGTGTACTGTGAAAGTGGTACCAGAATACACAGATTGAGAAATAAAATAAAATAAAATAAAATAAAATAAAATAAAATAAAATAAAATAAAATAAAATAAAATAAAATGTTGACTATTTATCTAAAATATGTATCTTTAATATTTGTTTTTGGTATTTATATATTTTATTCTAAATCGATTATTTAAGCGCAATTTTATTTCTACGTTTTTGCATCTTTCATTTGCTTTTTTATTGAAATGCAACACTATGTACATAGGCCATGATTCATTTAGCTCTCTAGGAAGTGTAAAATTTGCATTCTGCCTTGACCTTGTAAAATCTCCTGCTGAAATCTGAACTAATGGTAACTTGTCATGTTAACTGTGCATTTGGCTGGGCTCCCTGTCCACACCAGGTCCCTACCAGCCAACAAAAGGAGGGAGTTTATGACGTCCCAAAGCGACATCCAGTGAGTGGACCTGTGTGTGTTTGTTTATGTGACTCTCCTGTGCCTCTCTCTCTGGCAAACCTTTCAATCCAGAATGTAAACCACAAGCATCAAGCATGTCCCTCTCCCTGTCTCCAGTCTTGTGAGGAGTTCAGCAGCACTCATAGACTGTGCACTCTTAATCTTCCTCTGGTGTTTGTGTGTTTTTGGCTGGTTGTGTATATGTTTGTGTTTGTTTCTTTATGGCTGATCATTTTCTTTGTGAGGATCTGGGTGGTGGGCATTATGCGATTGGTCGGTTTTGCATGATGTATGCCTGTCTTCACCCCATGATAAGGACAGCTGGTGCATTCATGATGAGATAGGAATAGTTCACCTAAAATGAAAACTCATTAACCTTTATGTTACTCTAGTTCTGTGTGCTTTTATTTCTACGGTGAAATACTGAGATATTAAAGAATATAGTCATGCAATAACAATGAGAGTCAATGCATAGTTTTATTTGGCAAACAGAATCTAAATCATTACTTATTCAAAGCCCTGAATATTGAACACAAGTCATACACTGAAACAAAAACAATTTACAGAATGGATTTTCACCAATGATTACAAAGAAACCGCAAGTACCATTTGATTAAATGTCACATTTTGAAGTGGAAAAACTGTATGTACATCGAAAAGAGCAGCCTTCAAATATGTATATTTTCCCATTTGTGTCCCATTGAAGAATTGAAGTCATGTCAGTTTGACACAAAAGGAAAGAAGTTTGATTTTGGGTGAACTTTTCCTTCAGTGTCATCCCATGAATGCCCTTTAATCATGCATGAACTACAATAAAATATGAAAAGTGTGTACTTTATATGGGTTGGCTGATCAAGTCATTTAAATGAGAGATGGCAAACGTTCCTCTGTATTTTGGACTCACGCATGGCATTTTGCTCTCTCTCTTTAAATGGTGGATGATTCTTTGAGCGTTTACACTCTGATATGTAACAATGGCTGATCTTGTCATGTTCTGGCCAGTGTCTCTGCTGTCTGTACCTCTCTTGTGTTATAGCTGCTCTGTTCATTCAGTCTTAGCTAAACGCCTAAACCCCCCACTGCCACCAAGTCCCTGAAGTTGAGTCTGTCCTCAGTATTCAGTTGTTTAGGTCTCTCCAGACCTGGAAAACAATGTTTCAGTTGGATTTTTCTCATCTCACCTTGTGCCACTGTCTGGCATCTCTTCCTCTGGCTTCTTCCATCATGTTTTCAAACACCTACTCACTCTTTTCTCTCTTCCTCGCACACATTTTCAGCCTTCTTCCTCTCTCATATTTCAATCGAAGTCGTCTGGCCTCTCGATCCTGCCTTCCCCAGCTTTTTATTTCCTGTCTACACAGCTTCAACTCATGAAACGACTCCCCCAGCTCTACAGAATTGGCATTTGAACTGCTAGGCTGTAAATCTGTTTTGTATTTGTTTATTTTTCTGCGTTTTTTAAAATGCACTCGCACATTCTTTTCACTAACTTTCGTTCTGCTTTTGTATGTTGTATTCTGCATGTTTAGTTGTTTATGTTGTCATTTTTTTTGTAATATTTTTTGTTTACTTCTGTTGTTTTGGGATTTTTGTTTTATGCTGTTTTGTTTTATTCTGTTTGATCTCTTTGTTTTGATTTTGTCTTGTGCCGGTATTTGTGTTTTGTTTAATGATGTTCTTATTCGGTTGTTTTGTGTTGTTTTTATGTTTTGTTTTGGTTTATGTCGTTGTTCTGTTTTTCTAGTTTTGTTTTGTGCTCTTTTGTTTGTTTTGTTCATTTTTCTGTTGTTTGCGGTTTTCGTTTGTTTCCAGTTTTCGTTTTGTTTTGTTTCGTTTTTTGTTTTGTTTTGTTTTGTTCGTTTTATTTGCTTTTTAATTTAGTTTGGTTTGGTTTATGTCTCATTTTTCTGTTGTTTCCTGTTTTCTTTTGTTTGTTTTGTCTGTTTTTCTGTTGTTTCCGGTTTCCATTTTGTTTCGTTTCATTTTTTGTTTTGTCTTGTTTTGTTCGTTTTATTTGCTTTTTAATTTTGTTTTGTTTGGTTTATGTCTCATTTTTCAGTTGTTTCCTGTTTTCTTTTGTTTGTTTTGTTCGTTTTTCTGTTGTTTCCGGTTTTCGCTAAGTTTTTTTGTTTTGTTTTGTTTTGTTTTGTTCGTTTTATTTGCATTTTAATTTAGTTTGGTTTGGTTTATGTCTAATTTTTCTGTTGTTTCCTGTTTTCTTTTGTTTGTTTTGTCCGTTTTTCTGTTGTTTCCGGTTTTCTTTTGTTTGTTTTGTTAGTTTTTCTGTTGTTTCCGGTTTTCACTACGTTTCGTTTTTTGTTTTGTTTTGTTTTGTTTGTTTTATTTGCTTTTTAATTTTGTTTAGTTTGGTTTATGTCTCATTTTTCTGTTGTTTCCTGTTTTCTTTTGTTTGCTTGTTTGTCTTCTTCTCTTTTGTTTTGTCATGTTTATTGTGTGTTGTTTTGTTCTTTTGGTTTGGTTTTGTCTTGTTTTTGTGTTGTGTTTTTATGTTTCATTATTTTTATTCAGTTTTATCTGTTTGATTTCTTAATTTTGTCTTATTTTGGGTGTTTTCTTTTAGTTTGTTTTGTTTAGATTTGCATCCTTCACAACAGAAATTGGCAAATAAATAAACAAATATCACAACAGAATATTTTTTCATCATTAAATTGTATATGTCCTTAACATTGAAACAACGCATATGCAAATAAACAACACTATTAGTGGCCGCAGTTTCTTTTTACTGAATTTCCCCATTATATCTCTAAGAAGAGATTTGTAGATAAACTGTATTTATGTCTCAGCATTGCTTTAAACAACTTATTAGTGTTGTTCTTTTTTCTACTACCTCTCAATGTATTATTTTATTTCATAGCTGTGCTTCCCAGTTGCTCTCGTGCCTGTGGGTATATGATCAGTCAGAGCACAAGACATTAACACTCCGGCCGTAATGAAATGGGCAACACTAAAAGCGCACAGGACACTGCGAAGATAATTATTATCTCTGAGGGGACGGTTAATTGATAGTCGTTTGAAGTGATAACGATGATAGAAAACTAGGCTGATGGATTGTGGCAAAATTAGCGAGATATTCATACGGTTGCATAAAATACTAATATTTACCCTCACCGCTCTTCTAAATGTTGCCATGGAGACTGTTTAGTGTAAATACTGTAATTTCAGTGATGGAATTACAATGCATCATGTGAGTCAGACTTCCACAGGAGAGGCAGCTTGTTATAATAACAGATAAGAAGGTGGTTATCAGCACTCATGATATCCATCAGTAATAAGGTGTCAGCAGCATGCAGGGCGCTTTGACTGACACAGTTCATCACTGTGGGGCCCAGCTGTCATCTTTCCCATTATCCTCAATGGTGATCCCCAAGGGTGTGTAAAGAGATTGATTTGATGGCATCTCTTGGGCCGGTAATATTACAGCCGTTTAATTCAGTTGCTGGCCGCGGTATAGAGGGCAGTTCCAGCTCAGTGACCTTCAAAATCAAACAAAGTGAGACAAACACCATCACTCTGAAAACATACGGGAACTAAACAAAACCGGAGTTCCTTCTCTTTATTCATGAAACGAATTTGAGTCCAAATTGATTGCAAACGTAGATTGTTGCATGATTCTAAACGCTGAAATTATTTATTATAGCTTTTTGTTTGTTTGTTTGGTTTTGTCTTGTTTTTGTGTTCTGTGTTCTGTTTTTCTCAGTTTGATTTCTCTGTTTTGTCTTGTTTTTCTGCTTTTTAGTCTATTTTGTTTAGTTTTGCATCAGAAATTGGCCAACAAATATCCTGCGAACTACATTTATAATGCATTTTTATAATTCATTTGCATATTTCCTTCCTCTATAACAAAGCATGTGCAAATAAACAACACTATCAGTGGGCGCAAACTGTTTGTAAATGTAGATCGTTGCATGAATCTGAACACTGAAATGAGTTCTGCTCATGTTTTATGGATGAGGCATTTAATAGTTTCATCTAGTGGTCTTTAAGTGAAGAACATTGCACAATCCAAGACTGGTTTCTCTCTTCCACATCACATCTGCTGTCCTTCCTGTTTGTCCCTTCACTCATTCCCCCCAATTTTAGGAAATGTAACTTGTCACTAGCAGTGGCTTATTTCTGTTTACCTTTCTGAGACACCTCCTGTTAACATCCTTCCATTCTTAAAGCTAAGCGCTAACTCAGAGAGGCTTTCAGACTTAACCATCTCAGGTGTCACCTGCTTCTGCAACCCAATCCACTGACCTCAGTCAGCTTTTGCTTGATTTTATTGCATGTGTTACCTGTATGCGTTTATTTTTCTGTTTGTCTAGATGTTGCATGTTCACATCTTGTTCACAGAGTTAATTCTGGTTTAACTTGATTAGACGGATAACTTTTTGCATAACATGAGAAGCCTGAGTGTTTTCTATTAATGTGAATGTCTGCTAGCTTCTGCAGATCATGCACTTTAAGCTAAAATAAAAATCATATACATTGTAATATTTCTTAATTATTAAATACCATATGTTTTTTATATTACGTTGGGATTTTAAAATGTGCACTCTTGAGCCCCAATTTAATGACATTTACATTTTATTAGTAAATTATAACACTTTACAATAAGGTCCAATTAGTTGTAGTTAATTAGTAGTAGTTAATGCATTAACTTATGTGTTAGTTGCGATTGATCCAATAAAAATAATTAAAAAAAATTGCATAAAAAATACAACCATTCATTGTTAGTTCATGTTATTTTGTGTCCATACAAAATATTTACAATAATAATATGTATTGTGTGTATATTTATTTAATATTCTATGTTGATAAATGGATCCTTATTGTAAAGTATATCTTAAAAATATAAAATTTTTACTGAGTACACCAAGAAAAAATGCATTCATTTGTTTGTGTATATTATTTATTTTTGTTTATTTTGGTGCATTATATTTAAGTATAATTGCTGAAATGCACGACACCACTTTATCCGGCCTGCCAAGTAAACCAAGTTTAAAGAAAGGGGTGTTGGTTTTCTTTTCAATTTCATGGTCTACCCATCCTCTCCATTCGTATAAGATCCTCTCCTCACCTGTGTTGCTTTTTCGGCAGCACAGAATAAGACGTGAGCAGCTGTTGTTCATGGTCTTTTGCTCTTCCCATGTTATCTCAAGAGACGCCCATTTGAGCACATTATTTTCCCATTAAACCCTGCTGGCAGCTGGTTAAAAATCATTTTTTTAGCTTCATTCTGATTACAGTTTGGGACTATTGGGGGGGATGAGAGTTGGCGCAGATAAAGAAACTTAGTTTTTGCATTGCACTTGGCTCAAACCTGTTCCACGCTTGAGAGATAATGTGGTTAAAATCAAAAACCATGAATTAATAGCGAGGTATAACTTCAGGTAAAGTACCATCCATCCCATCTACTCACATTCAGCCTCCTAAAACAGAGCTTCATTTTCTGTGTGTCCCATCTCATCTTTCATCTAACACCATGTTATCATTGCAGAACAAACATAACGAACGAGTCGATCTCTTGGATTTAGACACTGACCTGTTGCTGGTCACCAAGGTAAGGTGGACAATGATTGGCTGAAGTTCCTCCACTCCTTCCCTCGGCCCTCCCATCATCTGATTGTAAATGTCCTAGAAAACTCCTCTAGCTGTAATCTAGCTATAAAGTAATAAGTAATGCACTATGGCCCGTTCTAGACTCCCAGTACAGCAAAGTAAATGTCACACTACCCGCTATGAACAGTTTATAGCCCTGCTAAATCCCTCGTCTCACGCTTTTGTAGCTTTTCCACTGGTCTCCTGGAAGTAGTCTACTTACTCATACCTGACCTTTCTTTTTCCTAGTCAAATGACAGAGCTCTTATAGGTGACCCCGGTCTGACCCTGTTGAATAGGTCGGATTTTGTGTTCCCATGCTAACCGTGCGGTTCATAAATAAACCGGAGGAATGTCCTCATGCCCTTCTCCTTCGCGCGGGACTTTACAGCACTTTCAAAGGTCACGCACATAGTCGCGTTCTTGCGTGTGCTGTTTTTTAATTTTTGAGATTATTAGAGCCACGACTGTAAATGCCAGCGTAACGGCAGAGAAGAGAGCGCAATTATTCTTTCATAAAGAAGGTGCTTTAGACCGTCTGTAGCTGCATTTTAGGAAAGATCCCCATGGTCTGGCCTCAAGCGAGTGGATGTACCAAATGCTTTTTAGAAGAAGTGTAGAAAAGCTTTTCTGTCACTTTAAACAGCTCAGAAAATGCTCCCCGCTAGCAGCACCATATCTCTTCCGCTTTCTGATAAACACACCCAGCCAGGAAACAGGTGTGTACTGGACATTTTAACTGTTGTCATGCTCTTTTAAACATGATCTCTGGCCACTTCTCAAATAATCATCTTTAAAAAAAAAAAAGAAAAGAAATTAAAAAGTCTGATATACTCATCATCCTGACCTGCTCACACTTTATAATAACTTTAATTAATAAATCATTACCAGACATTATATAATGCTAAAATGATTATGATTCAAATAGCTAAGAACACGAGATAATTATAGAATTTGTTCATGTTTACATAAAAACTTAAACACTACCTAGAGGTTAACAATATTTTTTAATGTAAATTAAAATGGTTACTTTTAATTCATTTGATTGTGCACATCATGAAAATCTACCAGTGCCATCAAATGATTAATCACTTCCAAAATAAACATTTTTGTTTACATAATGTAAGTGCATGTACCTTGTATATTTATTATGTACATATATGCACAGTATATATTTAGAAAATATGTTTTATTTTATATAAATGTATTTATATGCATGACTTTTTTTTATGTATACATGCATGTGTTTTTGTATTTATATACACATGATAAATACACACACACACATATTTTATGTGCACAAAAACTTTTATTTTGGATGTGATTAATCAAGATTAATCATGGTTAATCGTTGACACCACAAATGATATTAACACACGTAATATGTGTAATTATTTCAGTCAGTTTGAGATAGTTTGATTATTATAATCTGTTCACATTAAGTTTTTTTTTTTTTTTTTTTTTTTTTTTTTTTTAATATTGATGTGTTTTCTCTTGTTGATAAACAGTATGATTGAAGGAATATACAGTAGTGGAATCTAATATAACTCTTGAGGCAATGCAAACTGGTCATTTGGGATGCATTTTGCAATGAATGAATACTACAATAACATGAATAAATTTGTATTATATTTGTAATAATTTAATTTCCATTCAATAAGGATCTGTTATTCATTAACTAATGTTTAATAAATGCCTTATGCTTTGTGAATATTTATTAACAAAAGGTCTGTTAAGCATTATGCAATATTCGTTAATGATTAATTGGTGAACATTGCTATAAAGTGTTAGCAGGTAACTACAAACAAGGACGAAAATGGATTTTGGCCAGATTTTGTTTTGAAAAGACTTTCCCTTAAAGAACAAAAAGAGGCCTCTGCGCACTGCTTATGTATCATGATTAGTTTAGGTTTGTACTAAAATAAATCATGTGCAAATATTACCACAATATTTGAAAAAGAAGAAAAGAGTCCATTAAGAAAAATGTCCTGTGAAATCCTAGTGGGGTAGGTATGCAGCTGTTCAGAAATCACCCCGAATACAGAATATATGCCAAGGAAATGAATCCGTTATCTTTCTAGAAATCAGCTCATTTTATGCAGATCCATGGTCTCGTATAGAAGGGCCTGTTAAATGTCTGAACTGAGCCGACTGGGATAGATAGATACATGGTTGGTAGGGACACAAATCATTATCATCGTTCTTTGTGTTTTTGCGTAATTTTATAGCAAACCGCTGTCATTTATTACACAACTCACTATCATGTGTCATTCAAGTCACCTTGTGTATTCACAACACTGTTTGCTCAAGGTAGGTAGGTTCACTATTCTGAGGCAAAGTTTAGACTGGCATGGCAGTGAGTGCCGAGGTGAAACACGAAATTTTCTCTGTCTTCTGCAGAATATCAACCAGTTAGAGCTTTTCGGAGACATGTCCACCCCTCCTGATATCACATCTCCCTCGGTGAGTGACTAGATGCTAAAGTATTATAGTAAATGAAATACTATCTTGCTGCATACTGCACAGTGTGTACTGCATATTAATTCAATACGAATGAAAATGCTGTCATCATTTACTGATGCTGAGCACAAAAGAAGATTGCAGTTGATGGTCCCCATTTACTTTTCGTAGTATTTTTATCTTCCATACAATGGAAGTCAGTGGGCGTCATTAACTGCTCGGTTACCCATATTATTTAAAATATCTTTTGTGTTCAGCTTGTGATCAGATTGAGAATGATTCAATGGTTTTAAGCCATTTTGAAACACACTCTAGCTAGTTCTTCAGCAAATGTATTTATTTTAAAGCTGCTGTTTAGACTGCTATGGTTTTTCTCTTCTACAGACCCCAGCATCTCCGGCTAATACTCTGGACCCCACGCTGGCGCACCAGCCTCCATCCGAACTGTTCACCTCCTTCAACCCCGCCTCTGTACCCTCAGGTAGGACAGATTTCTCTTTCAGACAGCGTGTGTGTACGGGAGGAAATAATACCAAGAAAACAGATAAAGGAGACATGGAACGAGGCGGATGCAAATTAAATAATGTGTCTGTCTAGTTCTGGCTAAATAAGGTGTCCTGTCCTCCTGCTGTAGAATATGAATGCTCTCATTACTGGCTGCTGCACTGATCTGCATGATAAATGCCTGGTAGAGGACACAGCGTTACCCCTACCTGCTCTCTCTCTCTCTCTGTGAGTGTGTGCATGATGTCTTTTTAACATGCACATCTGTTCTGGGGTCATATCATCCTTTTTTATGATGCTATTTTTCCCTTATGTCCACTTAGTCTAGGTTTTTTGCACCGCAAATGGACAGAACATAATTTTTTTATCACCATTTTCGATGGTCACCATTTTTAATTCAATTAAATGAAGTCACTTTTAATTCTATAGGGCTTTATAGAATCAAAGGAGCAAAGAAATCAGTTTAGTGTTGGTTTAGTTCATATAGGGCAACATGATGAGTATTTTAATCATGATAAATTTATGCTTCTAGCAATTTATTAAGCGTGACTTTAATTCAAATAAATTAAAATTATTTTAAAAGTAGCGAAACTATTTCGATCTATATTAAAGGGATAATTATATTTATCCTTTATTTGTGTCTCGATTTTGTCCAAACAGTAAAAGTTAATTGGTGCCAAATGTAATTTTGGGACTTTAATAATATGAACGAAACTGAAACATTATTCAAAATATGTGTTTTTACACAGATGATTCTCAGAGATGAAAGAAAGTTATACAGATTTGCAACATAAGAATGAGTTTATTAAAAAAAATAATAATAAAGTAAAACAATTAAATGGATTTATTTTTGTTTACTGCCGTAACTTCTAATATTTAGTTGGAGTCAGGCACACAAATACTAAACACTATCAAGCTAACAAACATGACCTTAAATTACTGCATTCAATTTTAATTTAACAACGCAAAATGCCAATAAATATATATTTGACACTATTTCCTGTAAAACTGCATTAAATCTGGATTCAGTAAAATCTATGACTTTTTCCCCATATACAAGGTTTTACCAAAGCATTTTTAAAATAATATACTGGTAAAATTCTGATCACTTTGTACATGCTGGACTCTACCGCTTTAAATTCTACAAGAACACTCGCGTCATGATATCTGAACCAGTTATTAAAAACAAATAGCCCTTGTGCAGTGATTTTGCTCTCCCTGGGACATCTGTTCCAGCCAGATTGACTTCCTCTGAAACAGTAAACAGTACAACATTGATATGTGTGGAATCAAGTAGTGTATCATCTGTCCCATCTGTCTTCAATTCCTTCCCTCAGTCAAACTCCCCTCTGTGTTGTAAATTCATAAACACCAGGCTTGACTCCACCACACCTGTCCTGATGGGATTCTCGCAGTTCAGTTACGATAGCATGAGCACATTTTCACCCTTGTGAAATCATTCTGCCTTTTTTTAAGTGAGAGTTTTTCCCCAGAGTGCTTTAGGGGGGTCTGGCCCTGCTGGCAGTGTATTGTAAGTCACTTTGGATGAAACGTGTGTGTCAAATGGTATGTCTAATGCATCATAAATCATGATAAATTATGATACTATTCAAGAAACTTACTGTATAAAAATATGTGTTGTATGTGAATGTCTGTACATTACTACCTGGTCTCACGGCATACACGTACCTTGGTGCAATTTTTAGCGAGACACTAAATATATACCAATAAGAACATATTACTGCAGTTTCCAAAAGAAATGAACACTCTGACACCTTTTATTCCTTTGCACACAAATTTACAGAGTTTCGAATAATAAAGAGTAATTTTCACACAATTACTTAAAGAATATCATGTTATGATTTCAAAACAATATTAATATGCTGGGAGATTTGAAAACTGAGGCTTTTGAATGTAATCATCACACATATCCAGCTTCATATCTGTGTTTTCATAGACGCTAGGTTTGTTCGATAGCTCACGGAGGACAGAGATGTACCTGAGAGGCGAGGAGCTTTGGTTTGAATCCTGTGTAACGACGGTTCAACTGTAAAGGGAAGTTGAAATGACACGGTTGCGTCAACAAATGTGTTTTTAGGGTTGGATTTGGTGTAGGGCATATTTCCAACATGATAGATCATTAACATTTAGCAACAGTCCCCGGATATTTAACGTAATAAAAATACAGCAATACGTAACTATATTAACATAATAAAAATCTGCCAGGGTTCACGTATTGAACCTGTGTAATTGCGGCGAAACGTGCAACAAGGGACGCAAAAACGGTGCATATTTATGCATGCAGTAAAGAAACCAGGTTGGTAAATTACATTACAATAAATTACAGCTATATTATAAAATAAAACTTTAAAAATACTTTTATTTGAAAATTGTTTAATAAAATTAATTTAGTGTAGTCCAGCCTTCCACATACGCACTGGATACCAGAGATGCTCCAGGTTTCGCTGTCCGTGCATCCTGATTGGAAGTCCATATTTCCATCCCATTTGTGAATCCATAGCTCACAATGACTGCCAAGGGCCATCACAGACTGGTGCAGGGGTGCGCTTCTGTGATGAGACGGCCCATTGCTACCTGACTGAATGATGGACATGCACAATTTTCTTAAATTCACATATAGAACTTCTCCAGGCATCCCACTCACTGGTCCTTGAGAAACCCACAAACCGTTACTGCAATTCCATGGGAACACTTCACAGCTGACAGGATGGATCCAGTGCAACCGGAAGCCATCAGATCCATCATGTTACCTTGTGTCAAATGTTCTCTTCCCTACATGATGGTGCACAGCTCAGTGACATGGTGTTAGCACCATCAACTGAAGAGTAAATAACTAAAAGTAAAATGCTTTCAGTAGTGTGACAGTTACTTTTCTGGCAACAAGATACACTATTAGTGGAGTAGCAAGAAAATGCTAAATTGCTGTTTCTAACATTTTACTGCATGTGCAGAAATAATCATGCTCAGAATTGTATTATTGTAACGAGATCCAGGCAAGCGAGAGGATCTAAATGCAGCAGGTTCAGTCAAAACAGTCTATATACTTAGAAGAAATATATAGGGCTGTATATAGCTTACAGACAGGGCTAATGAGGAAATAAAACACACCTGGGTGAAACAATCAAAGGAAATATCATAGTAACTATAAAAAGATACAAACCCGCAGAGATGGTAAACTTAGAGGAAAGAACTACAGCATAAAAAAAATCCAAACACAAAATGAAAACATGACATTTGCACTACTTATTATAATTATTTAGAAGTTTAGTTAATTACTTTTCTAATTAAATGGTATTTAGTTTAATAAAAAGGTTTTAAAATACCAATTTCAACAAATAAAGACATAACAAATGTCATTTATACTATTTATTTAATAATATTATGTATCACAAATAGTTCTGTTAAGTGATTAATTGCATCCAAAATATTTTTTCGGGATTTACTCAAAGGCACAATATGTAAGTTTATTTCATGCTAATTCCGTGATATAGCCATGACCTGCCGTGCGACTGGGTTGTGTTTTCACAAATCGTGTTCACGGATGAAAAGCTCATTTATATCGGCTTATTACACTGCTTCGTGGAATACTCGATTCTGATTGGTCAGTCGCCACATTCCAAGGTTTGTTATTCCCAAATAACACCGTTATTATTTATAGCCGTTAGTAATTATAACACTCCGTGTAATAAGTGGGATAATATACAGCTAGTAGGTTGCTATTACAGAATAAAGTCCTTCAGTCTTATGCAATGCAGATAAGCCTGCTGGGCTTTATTCTGCGATAACAACCTGCTAGCTGTACATTATCCCTTACTTAATCATCTAACCCCCTGTACATGACTATTACTTACACAATGAATACTATATATTTGCTTACCCAACACACAGGAGGGCGGAGTCTCTGTTCAGTCCAAGGTTTTTGCGAAGCTCTCTCCATTCACAATATCTCCCTGCCTCAGTTTGTATGCATCTACATTTTTGGGGAATTTGGAGAGTGTAGTCATGATCCATGATATCAAAATGGACAACAAATAACTACCACTTCTGCATTTGTCCACACATGTTGCCGTAGTATTCATAGGCAGAAACCGAGGATAGCGCGGATATTGCGTCATTGATGGGCGACAAGAAACAGTTTGTTATTTAAATCGGGAATATCTTTGAATTTACAAATCCTACAGAACTTTTGAGATAACGTAAGCACACAACTGTATGGAATATAAAACACTGTGCAAGTGGGTTTTTTTTTTTATATTTTATCAAAAGAATCGTACATATTGTGCCTTTAATGTGTTTGTATACATTAAATACAAACACATGCATGCATATCTACAGTATTTAAGAAAAATAAGTTATGTTTATTTATTATGTATATTTATATATTATAGAAATTTTATGAATTTAATATATACACATGTAAATATTTTCCAAAAAATATACTCTGTTTATATATACATAATAACTATACACAATACACACAAATATATATAGCATAAAAACGTCTAGGTTACTATTGTAACCCACGTTCCCTGAAGGAGGGAACGGAGACGTTACAGTATGGGAACTCGCCA
>JAUMHQ010000083.1:6667936-6678721 GCA_032361165.1 Enteromius paludinosus
CAAAAAGCCAAAGGCAATTGGGCTCTCTGGCGAGTTCCCATACTGTAACGTCGAAGTGATTCGACTGAAAGGGTAACGACCTATTCTAATCATGAGTAAATATAGTGTGGAAATGTAAGAAAAACTGAATTTATTGGACATTTACCATATTTTTGTAAAACAAATGCATTGAGAAAACACAGATTAGGCGATGTATGTCAAATTGTATTATTACGTACAGAAATCATGTACAATATCATACATTTATAAACAATGCACACTGTACACATGTAGTTCCTCACACTCCACAACAAATCCAACGAACAGAACATGAGAAATATATAGAAGTATATAAACAACATCAATTATATAAACAACATTTATTATTAACAGCAAGCCTAAACTAAAGAGAAACTGCAAGTAACGATGTCTGGGGAATTCGTTTTTCCCACTTTTGCATGTTTTCGACGTTAATGTGTTGTAGAAAACCCTTTGGAATAGAAGTAGTAGCATGTTTCAAATGCTTAACACTGCAATTTACACTATAGCCCAGAAAATACAGCGGATTCTTCTCTTAACGTGCTAATGGCAACACCTTACACAGACAAGCGATGACTGTTTCCAGGTCATTTTTAACCACAAAGAACATCACAGCATCCCATTGTCTGAGCAGCCCAGCTACTGTTGAGATCACACCTCTCTGCCGCTCAGTGGAATATTCCAGACACGCTCCCGCAGTGCGTGTGGCATGTCATAGAGATAAGATACGATTTGGGGTTTTATTATTTGAATCAGCGTTACTCATTGGAAAGAAAGAGCAAGATGTGTAATGAAATAAGCCTCAATGTGAAATGAGTGAGACTGTTGTAATGGCCTCTTTTAAAGGGCGTTGCTATTCATTAAGCCCGGGCCTATTGTGAGCAGTAATTACAATAGTTCATCTGAGCCATAAAGACCTTTTTCATTATGAAAATCTAGGTCATCTTACCCCAGTCATCAAGAGATCTATGGCTGCAGCCTGAAAGTCCTTTAGTGAAAGCTAAAGGTTACAGCGCAACTTATAATGAGGAGTACGTGTTTTTCAGAGTATTTTGGTTGAAAAATCTCATTTGATAAAGCTTTTGTGAAATCAAGGGGTGTTTACATTTACATGGAATTTTGCAAACCTGAAAATGCAAACTTTAAAAAAAAACGGGTTTCAAAAACAGTACCATTATTGTCTCGGCATTAAACTACGAGAATGCAAAAACAGTAAAAGTCACGTGCATTTGTATTAAATATTCAGTCTACAGGAATGTGTATGTGCCCGAGCGTAGTGCTTCCTTACAAAGGCACATCGCCAACTACTAGCCAGAGTCGCACCACATGACATTTTAAAACCTGGACTACCTTGCCTTGTCATTAAAGGTTCATAAAAGGACAGACTGCAAAGGACCTTGACACATAATCATGAAAACGCATACTTTTGCGTACCCATTATCGTTTCTGCATAAAATACGAAAATGTGAAAATGGTGACGTCGTTTGCATGAGTATGACATGGTTAGTCTATCCTCCTCCTTCTTGACATAAAAATAGCCATGGCCATTTGTAAATTCTATGGGTCTAGGATCCAGTACAAAACCAGTGTGTCTTATCATGTCATTGTATTATCTTAATTAGGAACACACTTCTTTGTAGTAAAATAGTTTTACCAATTACTGCACAATGTTATTATCCTCGTTATTTAACTATAGCAGCTAATGAACCGGAAGCCTCACCCATAGGCTTACTTCCCGTTTGAAGAAAGCTTCTTTTCAAATTAGCATCGCCCACTGCTGGCCTGGAATGGATAAAACAGCGTTTCATGCCAAGTCATTTCCATTCCATGACGTTTCCAGTCAGATCTACTGCATGTGAACGAAAGCAAAACTTTTTCAGTTTCAGTGCAATTGCTGTTGTGTAAACACACCCTCATTGTCTGATTGTCCCTGTCCTTTAGGTTACGTGACGATGGGAGCCGTGCCGCCCGCGTGGGCGCAGCAACAGTTCGCCGCTCAGGCTCCATTAGCGTTTGGCGTCCAATCCCCAGTGCCCGTCGCGCAGGTCTTACCGGGCGCTCAGCCTCTGATCTGGGGTCAAGCCAACCTTTTCCCTGCCACCCAGCAACAGTGGGCTGCGATGGCAGGAGCTCACTTTTCACCTGCCGCTTTCATGCCTGCCCAGACAGTAGGTCCGCTTCCTGCTGCCATGTTTCAGACACTGGCTCCTATGACGGTGCCCGTGTCCTGTGAGACACCCGCGGCAGCCATGGGCGGAGCCGTGGCAGGAACCTCGGCCTCCACGGCCTCCAGTCCGCAGCACGGAGAACGCACGCTGCAGAGACAGGCAAAGATGAGCAAGGAGATGTTTAAGGACTTCCAGATGGCCAAGCCGCCCACCATGCCTCCCAGGAAGAACGAGCAAACTAGTCTGTCCTGCACCACAGACGCTTTCACCAGCTACTTCAGCAGAGTGGGAATGGCGCAGGATACGGACGACTGTGACGACTTTGACATCTCGCAGATGAACCTCACGCCTGTCACTTCCACCACACCTTCCACCAACTCACGTGAGTAGGATGGATTAGACAAATAGAAATGCAATGAAACCCTGATTTTAGATAGCAAATGTTAAAGTTCTTACAGAGAAAACCCTTGCCTGAATAATAACACTAAAGGTTGGTTTCATATGGTTTTTAAAAATAAAAAATAAAAATTCTGGTCAGTTTAAAATTTCATGTGGTTTAATCTCAAATAAATAGTCCTTTTCCTTTCCTATACACGGATAAACAAATAAGACTGTTAATTATTTTCAGTCAATTGATTCATTCAGTTGCTCAATCAATAAGTCAAATAATAGTTACACCAAATGACATTTTACAACCTGGACTATCCTTTGGCATGAAAGGATTTTGACACATAATCATGTGGGCTGTATTATACTATTTACTGTGTCATATATATATGTTGCATGATAGGAATTTTGTTTGGCATACAAGTGTTTCCATTATTAAACATAACAGTAACATTTTTGTAGTTTATTAAATAGTATGCCAAACTACAAAAAGGTTGATAATGAGACCTTTTCTTTATTATCTATTGATCATTTTTTATATCCAAAACTTAAATATCTATATGCTTACAGTACGCACACTCTCTCTTAAAGGCTTGCGATGAGAGAGGCGAGAGAGAGAAGGGCATATGGTTATTTATATATATATGCATGCGTGTTTATTTGTATGTCTGTGCATTAACTTTTTTTATGCATTTAGTAATTTATCATTGGGTAGTTACACTGAATTCAATTACATTTTATTAGTTCATGCATAACTTAAACGCGTGACGTTTAGCATTGTTAGCTACAGAAATGCCTCCATAGCCACCTCTATTAACCTTTCACTCATGTCTTAATTATTTAATACATGTTTGAATAAATCTATCAGATAACGTCTAGAAAAAGGTTTGCAAGTTTCATTTTTTTTCATACCAGCCAACATTTAAATGATTATATCTCTGCAATGGTTTGGAAACATAATAATTACCTCTAAAAAGCTGCAATTTTCCTTCACTGCATAAAATGTAAAACATTTTTCTCGGGCAGGTGATGCAAAATGAGCAGGTCAGATATACGCGCGTTCGATTTTGCAAGCTGAACTGAGCGTGTTTAAAATGATTTTAGAAGTTGGAAGTTAGGCTTAGGGGTCAGTTTAGGGATGCCGTTTTGTATCAGAAGTGTTGTTTGAGGTCCAACAGAATCACCCCGAATACCCCGAAGCTCCATAGACCCTAAATACAGTACATCAACAAAGAAAACAAATCCCACATAGAAGAACTTAGTATCACCACATGCCTTTCTCTCTCTCGCCTCTCTCGCCGCAAGCCTTTAAGAGTGCTGACACGGCTAGACAGGCTTTATCCGTTTCCCACTACAGAACTTCAAACTCGCACCTCATCCCGTCTTTCATCAACACATCCGTTTTCACTCAGAGGTTGAAAGGTGGGCTTTGATGCTGTTGCCCAGAAGGCATTGTCTTTAGTCAGCGTGAAAATGACAATTAGTACTGTGGTGGGGAACGGCGGCAGGGGGAAAAGAGAGTCAGTCACAGGCCCAGCTGCGCTTCTGGCGAGCGGTGTAATTATCACTGATCTCTAGGGAGTCCTGCGCTGTGTGTTGGGCCTGTTTGGATCCTCTCGCTCCTGTAGTGCTAATTATTGCTGCGACGAAACGCCAACACCGTCGCACGTTTACACATAAGCAGTCCCTCCGTGAGAGACATACTCATTTATTAGGTGTCAATAAGGGATTTTGTTGCGCACAGGACAGGTTTTTGGCTTAAATGTGAAAGCTTACTTACACTGATCATGACTAGTGTGCGTAAAAACCCAAAATATACTCCCCTCGGTACAGCTCGTCCAGTTTTGAGGCAAAATAGCCACTGAATGCTGATAGAAGTGCTTTTTTTATTTGAAGAAGCATGAAACGGAAACAGCAACAGACTGTTTTCTCTTGTGTGATGAGGGAATCTTTTTGAATGAGACAAAAATGTGGGACGTGATTTGATTGTTTGGTCATTGCTCATGGATAAATTGTTTATAATAAACACTTGAATATAGCTATGTATAGCGGCTAATAAATTGGAATTGTTGCACATTCAAAGGAAATAACTTGCTTCTGCATTGGAAAACTAATGCAGATATATATTTATGGATTTCCTCCCTTGAGTCCAAGTAGAAAAACACCCATTGTAAACTTTACATGAAAATAACACATTAGTTATTTAAGTATAAAGGCTACTTCCTTGACTGAATGCACCTACCGTTAAGCATTCACTGCGCTGGGCTGTGGTTTCCTGAAGCAGTTTAAGGTTGCATGAGCTCAAAAAGGAACACTGTTGTCATGTATGGTTGATCAAAAATCTCCTATTTAAGTGTGAACATTCCAATGGCCTTCTTATCAGACAACAACAGATATTTAGCTATTCTCCCAGAGGATGAAAAACATGTTTGTACCTTCTTAGTGTAACAAAGAAAACACATCAGAAGCCTAAATCAGATAATGCAATAAACAAGTATAAGATTGACTCTGTTTCTGCTTCTGTACAGCACCTACCCCGGCCCCCCGGCAGAGTTCTCCATCAAAGTCTTCATCCCACGCCAGTGACCCTCCAACCGATGACTCTTTTGGAGAGGCCGAGGGCAGCCCTAGTCGGAGCGGAGAGGAGGATGCTGTAAGTGCCATTGAATGGGATTGTGGGAAATGTACTTTTAAAGGGTTCAACGTCAGGGTTCGACGCAACATAAGGATTCATGTGCATGTACACTGCCCTCCCTAACTTTGGAAACACCCCTGGCAAAGTGTGGTTTCTGGATGATATCAGCATAAATCTTTATCATTTGTTGGTGTAAATACTTGTTACTTGACATTAAGCTGTTTATGTAATAAAATATGTTTTTTTAGTTTGTGTTGTCCCTTATCGGAGCAAAATTATTACAAATTGAAAAGAATTCATGCCAGTATTGTCCAAAACCCCACTTTTCTAGAGCGTTTCCAAACTTTTGGATGGCAGTGCCCTAGAAAAACGTAGTGTCTTAAAAATATATTTATTTCATACTAAGTATAGTTCAAATCCATTAACGTACTTACTGACAGATAACAAGACACCTACTGAAATAAACATTTTAATTAAACCTTATTTGGAGTATTACTTGTGCACAATGCATATTTCCTATTAATAAGCCTAAAATGCATGTTTATGTCCCTTTTAATGAGGATTGTGTAATATTGCACTTTAAATGCTAAATTATACTTGCAATAGCTCCACTTTAGCACAATCAAATATACTAAATATGTCTTTAAATGGACTGCTTCTGCACAATTAAAGTGCAAAATCAGTTGTTCCAATTTGGCAGACTTTAAGTCTAACAGTTTAAGTACAATTGCATGGCATTTTATTAAGTACATAAATATGAAAATATTAGTAGTATAATGAGCATTAAAAATATAATATGTAATATAATTTACAGTAAATACATTTAAATATTTATTTTTCACTAGGGTGTACATGAAAAAATTTATATTTTAGTATTTTTACTGACACCAAAATTTCAGTTCCCCAATACTTGTACTTCCGACCCCACTTTATTTTTGCACAAAATACAGTCAGAATAAAAACCTTTCAACAGCACTGCCTTCTTTGAGAATACAGCTGGAAAAAAGAGCATACAAAATGATATTGATAAACTGATGTATCACCATGAATATGTGAGCTTAGATTCTTTTTTGCATCCTCTACCCGACCTGAGCTCTGTTGGGCCCATTAAGGTGCTAAATGAGCTTGTGCAACTGTCAAGACCATCATTATGACCTTATTAATCACAGAGTTACTTCTAGAAGATCAGAGAGATTGCAGACTTTTCTGATTAATATTGTTCAAATATAAATACATATTACATAGCCTGATGGAAACTGAAGTATTAAGTGAGCCTGATTCTTCCCTAGTGCTTTTAATATTTATATTTCGTCATGTGATTTATAACCTCATGAAGAATGTAACACTTAAAAAAGATATTATCCTTCAGTTTTTAGAGTAAATGCATAAAAGAAAAGTACTGACAAAACTTTTTGCTTGCTTCTAGGGAAAAAAGTTTAATAACTCTGTTTAGTACAATGAATATGGACTACAGATTTCAAGGTTGAAGTGGTATGCATCATAAAAGTGGTTTATTCTGGGTTTTAAAGGTTTTTCAGTAGTGATGTTCAGTTCATGAATGAGTCATTAAATCCAGTTCACAAAAAATGTAGAAAAAATCTTGTTACTTATTTTAGATTTTACCTTTTGAATAATGTTGAACATCAATATGTTGGTCACTTAAAGGTACAGTCCACCCAAAAAAGAAAATTTTCACCATTCACTAACGGTCCAAATGCGTATGACTTTCCTTATTCTGCACAAAAAATTATACTTTGAAGATGTTTTGGTAACATGTTTAGTTTAAAACTAAAATAAAATACAGCCAAAATTGTAGTGACAGAATCTCGATACCTACCGTTTTTGTTCCCCATTGATTAATTCCATTATATGGATAAAAACACAATAGAAGTCAGCTGAAACATGAACTGTTTAGGTACCAACATTCTTCAAAATATCATGCTTGGTGTTCTGCAGACATGACACAATATTTATTTTGGGGTGGGCTATGCATTACAAGCTACTACATTGCTTTAGAAGACATACTAAAACAAAAAGCAAACTCATTTCTCCCATTTTATAGTGCTTTTATACATGTAATGACATGAGAGTGAGTAAATGATGACAAAAATGTCATTTTGGGTGAGCTGTCCTTTTAAAGGTTGCTTAAGATGCATTGTAACCCATCAGCGGTGACGTCCACACACTCTTTCTCTGCTGATCTCTGTCAGATATGACTCATCAGAAAATGCCATGGAAACCCGACTAGTGCTCTTTCTCCTTTCTTTTATATTTCAGCTGAACAAAAAGTTTAATTAGGCCTTGCATGTGTGTGTGTGTGTGTGTGTCTCCCCACTCCAGCTGTAATGGCATTGGGCTCCACACTCACTCACTCACTCAGTCAGTCACTGCACACCCACACACACTGTGATGAGGTGTTAAGTGTGCAGCTCCAGAGGGAATATTCATAAAAATCCAAAATGCTTTAGTCCAAAGCCTTTCATGCAGGAGCACAATACAGGAGCATTTCTAAACGAGGGGTTTTCACAGTTCTGGTAATGGCTGTGTGTGTGCAGGAACTTATGAATACATCAGAGTGTGGGTGGATGAAGGTGGATTAATAAATGTATGAATGAATAGATGGGTGGATGCTTTCTCTTTTTTGTGCCTTTACAGCATGCTTGTGTGTTCTTAGCATGCAAACTGTTGGATTTACCTTATCCTGTCCCTTTCTTCTCTCCGTTCCCTTTTCCTTTCCCGCTCCCTTCTCTCTTTCTTTGTCCAGGCTGGAGACTCCCAGCAGTCTCCGGGTGCGAGTGAGTCTCAAGCAGAGCCTGAGAGCTCAGAGACGGACAGTCCTCAGGTCGGTAGCTAGATAGCGGCAGGTCAGGGTAGGTATCTGTCCTCTTTTTTTCCTCTCTTCTGCGTGTCGGCCAGCTTCAACAACCATGACGTCACGTCAGCACGCCTTCACCCGTCCTCACCACCATTACATAGACCCACACATCGTGGCCGTGTGTCGTGGTGCTCTTTCTTTCTTCTCTCTATCTTATACTTGTTCTTCTCTCTCAGGCTGCGTTCACACAGAGATCTTGGTTAATGCACTATAGTGGAACAAGAGTAAATATTAGGCCTTTGTATTGTGTCTTTTAATTCTTTAGTGTTTACTTTGATTCTACATTTTTAAAAGGATTTCTATTATATCATGAGGATGATGATGCTTAATTCTTAATACTTGGCAGACTTTTACATTATTCATCAAAAGATTCTAGAAAACACCATCCCCATTTCCCCAAAATTAGTAAACGAAATGCCCATTTCAAAAATAAAAACTGTTCTGAAGGATCATTACAAATAGAAGACATTTAGAAGAAGAAATTTCAAAATTTTGCTATTTTTGCTGTATTTTTACTGTAATCCAATAAATGCAATTTGGTGAGAATAACATGAAAAAACAAAATCAACCCCAAATAAATAATATTTATCTTATAATTATGCATATAATATTGTAATAATTATTTTTTTCAGTAGAAAAAAAAAGTATATATATATATATATATATATATTTAGATTTTGGATATGTTTGGCAGAGGTTAAGGCCAAGCAATATTTAAAAATACAAATAAGTAAAAAATATACCATCTCAAAATTTAAGTAATTATAATGTAATATTAAACTCATTATATTTAAAAAAAAAATATTAAATACAATTTAATAAATCATTAATTTGTAATAAAAAAAAAAAAAATTCTTATAATTTAATGTTTATTCTCAACATTTTTCTTGAAATTTATGATTATTTTAATTGCAAGACAATGTTATTATATATATTATTTATTTATTGGCCCTAACCCTCTTCTGTACTCTAGAAAGCAGAACAAAACATGGAAATTGGCATTAAATTAATATGTTAATAGTGACAGCCCTATAAGAATACAATTTGGAAGTCTTTTTCTGTCAAGACAAGGCTGACAACTATATTGTGCTACTGTGTGAGCGTGACCCTATTCTCTGCCTTCTCTCTCTCTGTATCTCATCTCGCCGTCCCTGCCTGCTGCTGCGATCACTCTTATGCTGGTATGCATCTCATGGGAATATGGTTTATATGCCTTTATGGCGTAATTTTGTTTTGTTTATGACAGAGTGTAAGTGAGAGTGTGAGCGTGTGTCCCTTTAATCCCATAAAGCCTTCTGATGTGTGTGAGTATCAATGCTTTTGAACTTATTTTCTACACAGCGGTGTAGCATGGCATACCCATGAACAGCATGAATGCTCCTCGTCTAAGTATCTGTGTCATGTCATTTTCTGATACACAAAATGAGGTCATGAATGTTTTTATATTGTCACTCATCACAGCAAAATCACACAACATAATGAACTGATCTGAACTACAAGGTCTGACACGCAAACTGCTGCATATGGGTTCGTTTTTATCTTTGAAGTCTGTCATTGTGAATAAAAGAATAAAATAATGCTTGTGCTTTAAACTCGGAAAAACAACTATAATTATATAACAAGCTCTGATCTTTCTTTTGGTGATATTTTTATTAAACAAACAAGCAGCACTGCTAAAATACACATTCTTTTCTATTTGTGTTTGTGTATCTACAGATAATACAGTCCTAAATTAACACTAAACTAGTTGACTGGTAACTTTAACATAGTATATTGTCTAAATTAAACTGTACACATGATAGTCCGATGATAAAAAAAAACAACAAAACCTTGCATTTCAAACAAAAGACAAGAATACTAAAATAAAATAAAAAGGTGTCTACTAAAACACATCAAGCTATTGTCTGGAAATGTAAAATAAATATATTTATTTAATAAATAATAAATATTTATTTTTGTATATAAAGTTTGAGATTTGTAAGATCTTGTTTTTTTAATGCTCTTATTTTCAGGCTCAATTGATTTGATAAAAATAAAAAAAAGTAATATTATGAAAGATTTTTTTTGTTTAAAATACCTGTTTTCTCTTTAAATGCATCTTAAAGTGTCATTTATATGTCACAGGATTCTTTAGAAATCATTCTAAAATGTTAATTTGCTGCTTAGGACACATTTTTATTATTATTATCATCAATGTTAAAAACACTGTGTAGCTTAAAGGATCAGGATATATAGAAATTAATACAAAACAAAACATTTGAAGTAGGGATATTTTGTTATATTATGAATGTATTTACTGTCACTTTTTTTTACTTAATGTATCCTTGCTGAATAAAATAATTAATATTATTGTTGTCAAATAATGAGTCTTGAAAATCGCATCCAGCATAAGTTTTTGGTTAAATAATATATGTGTACTGTGTATATTTATATATATATATATATTTGAAGTGGATCAAAAAAAGTTGATCAACGACGTTGTTTGGTTTTAGGTCCACTTTGACGAAAGGTTTTGATCCACTTCAAATGTTGACTACTGTATGCAGTGGGTACGGAAAGTATTCAGACCCCCTTACATTTTTCGCTCTTTGTTATAAATACATTTTTGTCCTCATTAATGTACAAACAGTACCCCATATTGACAGAAAAACACAGAATTGTTGACATTTTTGCAGATTTATTAAAAAAGAAAAACTGAAATA
>JAUMHQ010000083.1:6678821-6698335 GCA_032361165.1 Enteromius paludinosus
CTGAGCTATCGGAGGAGAAGAGCCTTGGTGAGAGAGGTAAAGAAGAACCCAAAGATCACTGTGGCTGAGCTCCAGAGGATCCCCAAATCCAGGTGTAAAAAACTTGTTGCATCTTTCCCAAAAAGACTCGTGGCTGTATTCGACCAAAAGGGTGCTTCTACTCAATACTGAGTACTTATGACCATGTGATATTTCAGTTTTTCTTTTTTAATAAATCTGCAAAAAAATTTAACAATTCTGTGTTTTTCAGTCAATATGGGGTGCTGTGTGTACATTAACGAGGAAAAAATGATTTTAGTAAATGGCTGCAATATAATAAAGAGTGAATACTTTCTGTACCCACTGTATATACTTTTATATTTACACATATATACATTTGGATGCGATTAATCACAAGTAATCATTTGACAGCACTAATATTTCTTTTACTTTTTAAGGACACAATAGAGGGAAACAAAGTAGCACAATGATTTCTTTTTTCGAATTTGGACATCCGAAATCAAAATGGCCTCTGCGGTTGAGCGATGGTACTCTATGGTACCTGTCTGGAGGAGACATGAGCTCATCAGGATGAATCATTAATGAAGGGCTCTGGGAGCCAGAGGCTTGTTTCTCTGACTGATGTAGCAGCCTCGTCTGTACCTGCCTAATGATGAATGAGGCTCTGATCCCCTCTGAAATATTAACACACCTACACACAGCATACTGTACTGCAGATGTGGCTGTCCATTACTACAGTAAAGAAAAACAGCTTAATATGCTTGTGGGGTTCAATCTTAGCAATGTCTCTGTTTGGAGGTGATTGAAGAGGTCTTCCAGAAGTTTTCTCTTAAGCAGAATTTTTCGCTCCGGTAAACTCAGCTTGTTCTGAATGTCCACCATAACTGAACATTGTATATTTGTACTTACATGCACAAGAAAATTCTCATGTTATTCATACTCCAGAGTGCTATAACAACATTTTAGGCAATATTCTGGCTTTAATAATCTGAATAAGGCAGCAGGCATAGTCCCGTATTAATGATTATTTCTATATAAAAAAAAAATCCACCTGAGCTGAATGCTTATTTATGTCTGCCTGTCCAAACAAAACTTATAAATCTTATAATATGTCATTCCCAACATTTTGCAAATCATCATGCTGTTAAAAAGACATGAATAAGAACTAATGAGTTTATTAGATTATTATCTCAAATGCTCAGAGTATTCTGATTAGACGTGTGTACAAATATTTCAATAGTTGTATAACATGTTGCAACTTTTTTGAAAAGTCTTATGGTGTGCATTTAAACATGTTCGTTGTGTTTTCAGACTCAGAATATTTAAGTAACCGTTGTGTTTTGTAACTAAACTGCATTGGATTGGATTTTTATAGCATTCATGTGTGGTAATTCACCATAGTTCAGCCAGGAAGATTGTTTCCATAGAATAAATAGTTTTAAAATGATCCTGGAATGATCCTCTGAGGGGAAAAAATATACATTTTAAAGGAGAAACTGATTGCAGCAATCATTAATGACATTATGTCAGAGAACATGAACATGCAGGTATGTGGAGGGATTTGACAACTGCTATTAGCCGTCCATCAAACGTTGTTGCGCTGTAGCTGAAATACACAAGTTCAACTTTCTGACTTTATATGGAGGGAAAAAATACAACGGTGGAGATGTATATACCGCTGTTTAAAGGTTTGGGGTCAGTGCTGGCACTACGTCAGACTTCAGTTTCAGTTCGCGTTTGTGCTCAGTCTGATATAGTAAAAAAGTTCCTAGATTATATCCAAGCCGCAGCCCTGATGTAGAGGCTACGTGCCGAATTTAAGATTGTAGTTTAGGTTAGAGAAATCTAAAACGACAGCAGACATGGAGACATGAGATGCTATTCACTCTGTTGTCGCTCTGTCCAAACTAGCATTGTGGTGTTTAACCAACCTGATCTCAAAGCAATTCGTACATGTTTTACGAGGTGGCTAATTCGTACAAATTCGAATATGAATTCATATGATTTCTTCTAAATCGTACGTATTTTACGAGTTTCCAATGTGACGATGAATTTGTACGACTGACCTAAACCTAACCCCGCCCCCAAACCTACCCATAACAGGGTTTTAGACAAATCGTACGAGTGAGGTCGTATGAATTAGCACGAATTGGCACAAATTTGGAACCTCGTACGAATACGTACGAATTGGTCGTGAGACTGTGTTGGTTTAACCCACACCTCGGTGACACTGTTCTGTGACGGCAAGTCCATGGCCTTCCTCTGCTTTTTTATCTGTCGAGCTCGAACCGGCACCCTTTTGACGGGTCATTGTCTCCTTTCTTTCCCAGTCCTTCCATGTCATGCTGTAGTCTTACTATGAAGTTGCCGCATTTTTTCGAACTGACTCAAAATGAATGTTTAACAGAACTAATTCTAACTTTCACAGTTGGCTGCAAATATTTTCTTGTTTGTCTCTACTGTCAAATATTAGAAGAGTTACTTTACATAATCTGCAAAAGTCGCTCACAGCCATCTGCACTCCGGTATTTCGCTTGATGGTTTTGTTTTCGCCACATACTGTACATGTGTTTACAGCGGAAGTTCGAGGCGGCTGAGCCGGGGAATAAAAGTCATAATCGACGGTAATGCGATTGGCTTATGGGTACAACAATGATTTTAAACTTCAGACAAGCAGCCCAACGAGAAAGTAAACGCTTGTCAATTACGCCCCTCCAAGATTCTGTGTATGAAGCAAAGTGAAGTAGCAGAGTTTGGTAGTACAAGGCTTGGGCAAAGCATTTACATTTTCCATTAAAATACCTTTAAAATGATATGACTTGTTGGAGTCGTACAAAAAATGACTGAGCTACAAACGTTTGAAGGCAATAGAGTCAGCGGATCTGACTTCGAGAAAAGATTCCAATGCAAAGTAACCAAACAACGTTGCATATTTTCGTGCAAACCTTTTCTTAATATAATTAATACTATATTGTTCTTTTTTGTTGTTGTTATTGTTGTACTTTGCATCAATAGACCTACAAGTTGTGTTGAGAAGCAGCAACAGTAAAAAGGAGAAAAAAAAGCACACTCCACTCAAGAAATGTACAAATAAAGATTATTTTAGAAGTTTAATTACTATTTGCAGCACTGAGATCACTAGAAATTAACTCTTTTTTGGGAAAGCCAGCACAGGTCACGTATATATGTGTGATTTTTAGAGAGGCATGACTGGAAGAGTAACCAAAATGGGTGAAATGACTTGTGTTACCGAGACTTTGCTTAGAAAAAGAGGATATGGCAGTAGCCTCTCGTCCATTTCTTTCATTTCCTCTACCACTTCCACTCAGCAGGGTTGACTAATCTATTTTCCTTTTCTCTACCTCTCACCTGCTTAGTCATCCATTCCTTCCTATTTACCTCCTCCCACCAGTTCTTTTCACTCGGCTTTCCTCTTTTTTCCTTCATTTTTATCCCCTGACTGTTTCTCTCAATCTCATTCCTGCTCTCTAAAACACTTATCCTGTCATCTCTCGCGCCGTGTGTCCGTTCGAGCGCCCGCGGTAGGCGGAAAGGTCTGTAAGTGAGTGGTAATTGCTGTACATTCTGATTCAGAGCTTCTGATTTTAGACTGTAGGGTTCTTCAGGCCTCAGGCTGGACACACACTGACTGGCAGCTCTATTGTATCACGTCTGAGCCTTCCTTTGCTTCTTGCTGCTTCTTGATTTTTTAGATGTTAGATGAACGGCAAGAGAATTGACAGGGTTTTCGGGCACATGAAGTGGGTGCAGCTAGTCTGCTGTTATTGAATATAAAGATTACACATATTTGAGATAGAGGCTTATTTAGTCACACATGTATTCACTTTTTCTAGTCTTTCCTGCAGAAATATATCTGCTGAGCAGCTGTAGTGGTGTAGCATTTGGAGTAAGTTTGTGAATGCAAAGAGTAGTGTTTCTCAGAAAGACCTCTGTTGCCACCTGGTGCTGGTTAGGAGGGATGGCATGTTCAACATATCACATGTACATTATATAGACAAAAGTTTAGGGATGCTCCCTTCTAATGAACAGATTTGACTACTTTAGGAAATTCCATGAATATAAATCTTAATGTTTAAGTATATAATGTTATTGTAGGGAATTGTGTGATTCCGATTTTACAGAAGCAGTTCTAACATGACGTGTCTCTGTTTATAATGCAAGGTTTTAAAGGAAATGACTGATTCAGTCAGTATAGAAGAACTTAAAGTCCTAACTTCAGCTGAACAGCTCTGGAGTGACTTTAAATGCAGCCCTTGAGCCAAAAACTCATCACCAAACACCAATGACTTGTACATATGGGTACAGTCATTTTAGACACTACCAAAACTGTTGCAAAAGAGACAGAAATATGATTTCTAAATTATGATGGAAACAAATGATGTGTCCATCTCTGGTTCTAAAGTTTTGGAAGTGCATAACGAAGAGTGTGTGCCAATACTTTTGTCCATCTATGTGCAAGTCATTGGAGCTTATACTAAATATATATATATACACTGTATTTACTGTAAATAGCCAAAAACTCATGACCAAGCTCCAATGACTTTCACGTGCATATACAAAAGTATTGGGACACACCCTACTCTGACACATCTTCATTATATGTCCTTATTAAACCCTCTGACAAATATCCGGTTTACAAATGTAGGATACATTTACATATATATATATTTTAACAAATTAACATGGCAGACCTCATTAATACTATAGACCTATTGACAATAAAATAGCCATTAAAAGGTTAAATAAATAATAATGAAAATAATTTTGTGCCAATTATGTAGTTGGAATGTATATGTATAGTCCGAATGCACAAAAATATACGGTTACACTTTATTTCAATAGTCCATTCAGACATTCTGCTAACAGTGAGTAACTTTGTAACTACATGTCAATTACATGTCAACTAATTCTCATTAACTAACTACATGTCTACTAACTCTCGGAGTGGACTGTTAGGGTAGGTTTAGGGTCAGTAGAATAAGTTGGCATGTACTTGGTAGTCAGTATGTAGTATGTTGTGGATCCATCAAAATAAAGTGTTAGGAGATGTTAAGCAGACAGTCTACTGATACTCTAATGACTGCTAGTTAACATGTAGCTGAGTTACTTACTGTTAGTAGAATGTCTAAAGTGGACCACCAAATATACTTATAGATGGTTGATATTGTCAGAAATCATAGTGCCAAAAATGTTAATTTGTGACCTGGGTTACTTTTTTAACTACATTGTAAATATATCTCAAATCCAGATATCACATTTCGAGTATAAGTATCCAATGTGTTTCAGATCCCATTCAAATATGAAGCTGTGAACAATGTACTGTACATAAAAAAGGAAAATCTGCAACACATATTATAATCTTATGAAGTATAACAGCTGTGAATGGGAAAAGATGGAGGAGCAGACAGATCAAACCTTGACCCATCTGACACTGACATAAAGTTTGGTTTTGTCTAAACATCTAAATGACCTTACTCTGTTTGTGTTCAGGGGAAGGACCCTCTTTATGCCCAGATCAACAAGGGGAAGAAGTGAAGGATCATGGGAACTCTGCACAGACGTGATCAGCGCTGGGGGGAGCAGGAGACCAAAATACTGGAGAACAACTGTCTGCCCTTGTGTGTGTGTGTGTGTGTGAATGTGCATCCATCCGTGTGTATGCGCCGTGAGACTGTGTGTCTGAATGTGTTTGTATGAATGCGGTCACTCCAGCTTCGACGGTCCACTTCTCCAAGCAGCCATCTCTCTAGAGTCAGTCCCGTCGCCCTCACGACTTCCTCCGTTACTCCCCTCCGCAAGGAACGAGAGGGACAGACTCTCTCCATACCACTTTGTTTCTTTTTCACTGTGTTTTCTGCACATGACAGCGGGGCATTGTGGGTGATATCAAGCCTTATGAGCCCAGCTCTGCAGCTTCATTCATTCTCTTCGTCCTACTTCCAGTTTCTGACTCTCTATAGAGACCGCATTACGGGAAACTCTCTCTCAAGAGAAAGGTGCCTGTCGGACCCCCGCCTGAGCGCCATCAGACCACCGGATCCATCTGTGACTTACGCGATTCATCCATTTGGTTTCGTTTGGTTTTTCCTCTCCCACGAATTTGAGATTCTGCTGCTAGAAAGCTATGCAGAGCAAAAAAAAACAACAACAACAACACACTTTCTCTCTCCGTGGACCCTTGGAGAACAGACACGAGGAGCGACTTTTGCCAAATCTTAAGGTTTCGGAGCAGATGAATCTGATTGGGGGACTCGAGGGTACGAACATTGCAAAAACATGCGATGGAACTGTTCCTTCTCTATAGCTTTTGTACAATACTAATGAGAAAAAAAACAACAAAAACATGACGTTGAAATGGAATTTTTATTTTATAAGTCAAGTGGAGCCCTTGAAGTCAACTTTAGATGTGTTTTAGGGGTAAACATGGCTTTAAAATCTGATCGTTTGATGGTTTGCCAAACTCATTTTGTAAATAATAATTATTATTATTAATAATAATAATGACGACAATGACGATGATGACGACAAATAATAATGACGATAATAATAATGGTTCCGATTATAACAGTGTTCATTCCATCCTTTGGACTTCCGTGCCATAAAATAGGCTGGCCTTAGTGATGCAAACTCCTCATTAAACCCAAGCAATATTAACATGTGTCCCAAACTCCCAGCGGTTTACGTTGCTTTCTCACGTCTTTTTTGGTTTTAGCAGGATGTGTGTTTTTAAGTGGCCTGAAACAAACCCGAGAGACTGTTATCATGTTTTTCATGGATCCATTGGGTCCATTGGTAAATAGTCGGTGTCATATCTGTGTGCCCTCTTTTGGTTTGTCGTCAGTACGCTGAAGCTGCTTACAGTAATGGAGCAAGACCAGAGCTTCTCAACGTGTGTGTGTGTGTGTGTGTGTGTGTGTGTGTGTGTGTGTGTGTGTGTGTGTGTGTGTGTGTGTTTGTGTGTTAATGCAGCAATCACAAATGTACCTGATCACATATGCATAGACACACATTCACAGAGACCTTAAAGTCAATGTAACATCAAAATGGGCCTTTCGTCTCACCTTTCTGCACATGCATGTTAGTCCAAAGAAAAAGAAAAAGTCATCTTATTCTTTCCTCAAAGTGTTCAATTTTGAGAAATCTAGATCCAATCTGACACTTAACACCCGTTTGTTACAGTTCACTCCCGATGTGAAGTCCCGCCCTGATGGATGTGTCCAGCTGAATATGTCACATTAAGACTAAAATGGGTTGTGAAGGCCGTTTCATGTTGACTTTTGGGCTGTCTGATTGCATTAAAACACACCAGAATCTGTAATCCAACCTCCAATCAGAGAAAATCACCATGAACGACATCTGTTTTCATCGCATCTGAAAAGCTCAGAGCATTCCATTACTGTGATGACATCTTCCTCCTATTTTATGGCCAGAGTCCAATTTTTATTTCAAATAAAAGCAGTTTGGGCCTTTGATATCTAAATTTTGAGGATTAGAAGATGATGAAGGTGAAAATCAAGGTGAATGGGAGTCCAATTTCAGTACGTTTCTATTTTGCCTTTACCTCAGCTAATGGTTTGGTAATGTAAAAGGACACATTATTTTTATCTTGATGATAATGATATTCTACAGTGGATTTTTAGAGCATTTTTTTCTTTTCTCTTGATTTATGTAACCCACCATGTAATACTGTTACCAATAAACACATCCCAAAATGTTGCTGTGCCTCTTTGCCTTAGCAAACACATATCATGTACACATAAGGGTGGTTCTTTCTTATACAGATCAAATACCGTGCTTCATAACCCTCATTATATCTTACAGGGAAAAAAAATATCAATGGCAGTGTTTCTAAAATAACATTTAAGGGGTCACATGATGCCAATTTTTCACAAACTGATTATTTAGGGCCTTAATGAAAAGTCTGTAATATAGTTTGTTTAATATTTCTTAAGAAACAGTCCTTTTCAAAACACACTGTTCTGAGTACTTCTCCTTTAAATCTTCACCAGCTCCGCTGACCCCGCCCCTCTTTTCTGAGGCACTCTCAGAAGATGCCATATTCATAGTCCTAGACGTTACATTCATAGTGAAACTTGCTAATTGATGTCACATGGTCAAACGGCTCAATTTGAGAAAGTGGAAAACATTAAAGGAGATTTTTTTTTAAAATAATAACAAATTATCATTATAGGGTGATTGGGTACACAAACTGCCATCATGCATTTCATTTCAAACAATTTGTAAAAGTGCGTCTGGCACTATATTACCCCTTGAATAACTTTAGCTTTTGTGCAATAGTGCATCCACACCACTAGGTGGCAGGACAAAGTTCAGTACAGTTGTATCTTCCAGTGAAACAAACTAATTTACTGAGTGTATTTTTCTTTTACTTACAATCATAGGCCGACTAGATTTGGAAGAGAAAGAAGAACAATATTCATTAGTTGAAATGCTGTTTCAGAGGTCGAATCCTGCCACACAATCTAAATTAGATTCAGTATGTGAATTGAATCACTGAACTGGAACTTTGTCACATATATAAGCACATTTCATTGAACACAACCCATTTAAATTCACTCTCACTTGCTTTATAGGGAAATGTCTACATTAAGCTTGCTTTGTTCCACAGAAGCTTGCTCCAAGAGCAGTTTTATGATCATTTGTAGTTAATAATCAATAAATATTACTGATAATTGGTAGGTCAAATGCATATTTTCATTTTTGGAGTTTTAAGATTCCCTCATTTTGCATGAATGAGAGTGATTCACTAGCTAGCTTAGTGACTGGTTTCTCCTTGCCTTTGAGTAAATTACTTTCCTGCTCTGATTGTTTTGATTGCATGTGTAAGGAAGACAAAAACATGTGGGAATCTTTTTCACATGAGTCAGAAGTGCTTTCATTTTAAATTCCATTCGCCAAAATGAGGGTTTTATGAATGGTGTGTTTTATTTTATTTTTATTAATTATTAAGTGTTAATAGTCCCACATTGAAATTCCTGCCTTTATAGTGTGACATGCAAGCATACGGGGTCATTTTCTGTTGTCAGAACTAGATGATGTCTATTCAGAAATTGGCTTTCAAAAACAATGCCACCAAAAATATTCACTTCAGTGAAAAGTGTGACAACTAGCCCTGGTCTCAATATACTGGATGAATGAAAATACTGTAGAACTTAATTTCCTTGTAATTGAAACGAATTCAGCAGATTATATTATTGATAAAGAAGAGACACATTTCCTCCTGAGTGTACAGCAGATACTGAATGTGATCACAAGAGGTGTGAATAATATTGACCAATAATTTTGTGTTATTTTTAGGATACCCGGAGTAAAGACGTAATGAGAGTTTGATTGCGGTTGTTTGACAATAGAAGCTTTGCCTTCATGGATTTCTGTGGTTCTTGACTGACTGCATTCTTTAAGAATGAAAACACAGTTGGCGTTCAGTGAAGTGACTTGTTTGACGAGACATTCCTTTATCTCGTCATTAACACATGAACACGCTCATCCAACCTCATTCCAGTTTCAGGGCTATTGGGCGAGTTCTAACTCTACGTGCTTTTTATCCTCTAACAACTGCGACACAACACCATTTTAGCTGTGCATGCTGGATCTCTGCGAATCATAAAGGAATATTTCATTGGATTATTAATTATGAGGGGCTGAGGAGAACAAAGTACCTCTTTTTTTTGACTATCTGCTAAGACTTGAGTCAGAAGGATGGAACAGGTGAGAAACATTAACGTGAATTTTATTCTGTTGGCAGCTGCTAGGAGCAAGGCTTAATTTTAACCACATGGCTTCCTCGAATGCAAATTAATGCATGAATTCAAATGTAATATTGGACAGTTGTGAAGACAGTTGAGACTGGGACATGTACAATTATAATACCATGTTTTTGTAAATACTGTACCTCATTTTGGTAATACCACAATATTCAATGAAATACCATGTAAATACAATAAATACTTGTTCAGTACCCTGGGACTGTAATCTCTTGTAAGAATTTAATATACTTAAAATCAGTTTATTGATTTACTGAAACCACATCAGCTTGTTGATTTCTATCGACTATTTCAGTGCATTTTGATATCAACTGGTGTGGTTTTCACGATTGAAATCTATAGAATTTGAATAATAATAGTGTGGTATTACATTGGCGTTCAGATTCTTGTAAACACATGGATGGTTTTGTGTTGTTTATTTGTTAAGTTCTGAGATTTTGCTGAAACTACTAAACCATACTTGTGCAATGTTTAATTTCTACATTTTGTGCATCAGGAGGAATCAAGAGACTTTAAAACTCTGAAGGCACGGTTCCAGGGTGAAAATGGTCTGGTCCTGACTAAACCTGCCCTCCCAGAGAAACCCAAAACCATCCCTCCATCCACAAAAGTCAGCAATCCCTTCCTCTCATCCATCAATGCTGCTGTGCAAAAAAGATCGCTTCACGCACCGCGTGTCGTTTTCAAAGATGACAAAAATCTCAGTCGCCAGCTCTCTCCACCTTGGGGATTAAAGACCAGAGAGAACCAACCCTTAAATAATGATGAACTGCTGGATAATAAGCAACTCAACACTTTTAAGCAGAATCTGAAAGACAAGAATCTTCCACTGGTTCTGCCAGTGGCTCCGAAAACCATACCTCCAGAGCCCGTTTTCAGCCCAGGTACACCTTTGTCTGCTTCACCTGTCAAAGTAACGACACCCAAAAAGTTTGTATTTACCCCTCAAAAACCTAACAAAGATGAATGTGAGAAAACAGACCCTGCGAGGGAGGCGAACACTACCAAAAAGTCTCTAAAGGACAGGAATCTTCCGTTGGTTCTGCCAGTGGCTACGAAAAAAGCTGAAAGCCCAGAACCTGAACCCAGTCCACTTACCCCTGCATCTGTTCCACCATCCAAAGTGTCCACACCCAAGAGCGTTGTATTCACCCCTCAGAAAACTAGCCAGGATGAGAATGAGAAAGCAGACATGGTAAAAGAGGTTAACACTGCCAAAAAGTCTCTAAAGGACAGGAATCTTCCATTGGTTCTGCCAGTGCCTCCAAAAAAAGCTGAAAGCCCAGAACCTGAACCCAGTCCACTTACCCCTGCATCTGTTCCACCAGCCAAAGTGTCCACACCCAAGAGCTTTGCATTTACTCCTAAAAAAAATAGCCAGGATGAGAATAAGGCAGACATGGTAAAAGAGGTTAACACTACCAAAAAGTCTTTAAAGGACAGGAATCTTCCATTGGTTCTGCCAGTGCCTCCAATAAAAGCTGATACCCCAGAGCCTGAACCCAGCAAAGATGAGAGCGAGGAGGCAAATACAGTAACACCGGCTAGTCGTACCCCTGCTCCAAGTCATCCAGCTCCTGTTCGCCCATCACTAACAGCTACTCCCCCTTCTCAATGTGTACCTGTTGTTCCTAAGGCTGTTGTGCCTTCTCATTCTTCAACTGGAATACTTTCTGTCCCCAGCATTCCTGCCCCAAGTATTCCAGCTGCAGGCAGTTCAACCTCTGCCAGCCCTGAGCCAAAGATTCCTGAACCAGCCATCCCAACACCATCTCAAGCTCTTCCTAAATCAAAACCAGAAACATTTATTTCATCTCCTCCTGACTCTGAACCTTCGAAACCAAATATACACATGCTCAATTTATCAGAAGTATTTCCTCCCCCTAAAGGAAGTCCACCTCCAGAATTCACTGATATTCCTCCCCCTGTTTTTGATGAAGACTTTCCAGATGGAGACTTCTCTGAGCAAACCATTCCCACTCCTGCAATACGTACATTTAATGTCCCAGTTCCCAGAAGTCCAGTTGACTCCAAGTCCCCTGCCCCATCCACCCCTCCAGCGGTATCTCCAGAGCCCTTGTTGAATCCCTTAGAATATACTCCGGTCTCAAGCCCTCCTCCAGAGGTTTATACTCCTGCTGCCCCTCTAGATGTGTTACTGGAGAATGCAAAATCTCTGACTGACAAGGCAGTTGTTAACCCAGACAGGTCTAATGAGGACCAGCCCTCAACCAAACCGCTTTCAGCCCTCTCAGCCTTGGCGAGAGCAGAGGAGATGGCCTCTGTAAAACGGTCACCAAATGATAGCCGTGTATTTAACCTCCTGGAAAGGGCCAAAAGAATGTCCACAGTGAACCCGCTGGCTACCACACCTGAAAATACATTTACACCTGAAAATACAACCATAGTTAAGACTGCTACACCCGAGAAACCTCTACCTGAAACTTCCACACCTCTGCTTAAGACTGCCTCAGCTGAGGTGACCCAACCTGATCTAGCTCCACCTGAAAAAGCCTTACCACAGCTTGCCACAGCATTAGAAACACTGCCTGAGGAAGCCCAACCTGTACCAGAAGTGTCTGACAGCCCTAAACTCCCTCCGGTTGACTATGTGGATCATGCTCGGTTGCCACCTAAAACGTACCCACCTAAAACTGCCGAAGTTAATGGCTTTGATCACAGTAAGTATCTATTTAAAGCAGGGTTTGCACTGCACTGTCTTAGCCACAGTCTGAGATGAATTCCATCCATTGTAGAAGGCTTCTCTTGTTGTAGCCCAGTCATGTATAAATAAGTTTGACATTTGCACAGATGGATGCTGCCTTGACTTCTGTAGTTCTGGTAGTTCTGTGCATTGTTACTGTTCCTGCAGAGTACAAAATATAATCAACACAAATCACTTTTTTAAATCCTTCACAAATGTGAATACCGTTTGGCTGTTAAAAGCGGTATTTGGACTGAGGAGTTAGGTGGATTCCTTCCTTCAGGGTGGGTTGGTATGCAAGATATGTGTGTCTATTGTAGCTCTGTTGGGCAACATATCTTTCATAATCAGGATGACAAAGAATATTCTGTCTGAAGGAAACATATAAAACGAGACATTTAAGTTTTCAGTTGAACTAAATGCTAATTAGGCTTACATACAGTATATTCCTGTAAGCAGTCGATGCAATTAGACAATAGTGCTAGTTTAGAAACATCTTTACAGAGAAAATAAATGTTTTTATTACAGCTAGAAATTAAAATGACCTCTACTGTCAGCTATGTGGTTTTAAACATGATTAACATCACTTAAAATTGTGAAGAGATAATTCACTCTGCTTTGTAGACTCATGTATTTGATTAGGCTTGAATATAAACACCATGCTTCCTCCGTTTTCCTTTAATAGTCCTGTTCTACCTGCTGTGTTTCCTTGACCTCGCCATTTTCATTTCAACCTTCCCACTTCCCCTTCTATTCCTCTATGCCTTCTTAAGGCACATTATTTTAGTCAAGTAAAATGTAGACATCGACAAGAGGAATTTATAAAATAGCATTGGAAAGCAATTGGAAATGCTCGTTAAGTACATTTTAATGTATATGTATGGCTTGGTGGCGGTGGTTCATTGGTTGTCCACTCTAATATGTATTGTCCTGTGTCTGCAGGGGTGGTGACAGTGGTCAAACCAGTGAATCCTCCTCCCCCGCCTCCTAGGAAGGCTTTGCCGTCTACATCCATCGTGGATCCTCCACTTGAGAAACGGACCCAGTCTCCTGCCAGAGACCTTCAGATTCCCACAACAACATATGAACCTCTAGAACCTCATGGTAACAAACATACCACCAAAATTTTTAACTTTCTGCTAAGTCTACCTAAGTAACAAATGACCTTTTTTTTTATCAGTTGAAAACATGCTTTTGGAAGATATTTATGAAGATTTTGAGGAACCTAAGGCTCCAGCACTTTCAACCTTTAGGCCTCCATCAATACCATCATCAGCTTCTAGTACCAAAAGGCCAATTTCAGTTCATGAGGAAGCCTTCCTGAGACAGTTGAACACAAAGCAGCAGTTGAAAGAGGACATGTTTCCGAACATGGATGATAGAGATGTGGATTATGGGTCTATGAACTCTGGCACTACATATCCAGAAGCTCAAGCTGCTGTACATCAGGATCAAGTGCGAAGCTCTCCTGCCTTAACCCCATCAGGGTAAGCTGATAAAATCATGATCATTTACTGTGACTACAAAAAAAGGTCTATGTTATCAGTATTGCACACTGTTTTATTTCTGACTTTCCTATAGGACTCATGAAACAGGTGACAATGTGTTTGATGATCAAGTAGACAGTAAAAAAGGCAAAACAACAAAGACTAAGAAACAGAAAGGACCTCCAAAGAGTAAGTGGGAGAAATCTTCACTAAAGTACTTTTTTTCGTCTTGTTTTATCAAGTTTTTTAAAACTGTGTCATCATCACCATTAACCTGTTTTTATTCAATAAAGATCAAATTTCAAAAGTTACATTTTGGAAGATTTGAAGGCTTGTTTTCAAAAAACAACATTATTTTTAAGTTATTTACGACTCAAATGAATACAATTTAGATTACGAATCAGATTTATGTTTGAAACAAGAACAATTGTTTGCCATTGAGTGGAAAACTCTTTAAAATCAAATCTTATGCTGTGTAGTTATTTATGTTTCCCGTAATGTTATATCTGATGACCTTCTGAGCCACAGAAAAGATAAACACACAGGAAACTGTCATGTCAATCGTTTATTTTAGATTCTCTTTTATCTTTAAAGTCTGACGTGCGTTTCTGTTGTTTGAAACCTAGATCCATATGCTGAAGCTACGGCTGCGGTGAGTTTTTAAGCTGTAAACTTAACGTCAGTATCTTATGTTTGCAGCACTGTGGCATTATCCCCTATTTGTTCTGTGTTTGCAATGATTTGTTGAAACATGTTGCCTTTAATCATTAGGCGGAGGAGGCTCCCAAGAAGAGCTTGTTCTCCAGGTTTGTAGCAGCTATTTATTTATTTTTGATCATTAATTTATACATCTACATTCCCAAAACGTCTTATCAGAATCTAACGATGAAAGCTTTCAATCCACAGGAAAAACTCAGGAAAAGCAGCAGATGACAAAGAACTAAAGAAGAAAGAGAAACAGCGAGAAAAGGAAAAAGAGAAAGAGAAGGAAAGAGAAAAGAAGGAGCTGAAAGAAAAGGAAAAGAAAGAAAATGAAATGAGGAAAAAATTCAAGGTGATTTGTCTGCTTTAGCATTTTTTGTTTGTTTTAGCAGTCGAGTTTGCATAATTATTGCATATTAAAATCCATATTATTCGTATTACAATCCACATCCTACTCCTCAAGCAAATCAAAAGGTGCACTTACCATCACTAAAACCCAATAGCTTTAATCAAACGTGAAATGAGCCGTACGTTTCAATTTCTCGCTAACAGCAAGAATCCTTTTTTAATCTGCATGGCAAGGTCAGTTAAGTGATGAGCACGTGTTAATGTGTGTGTATTGATGTTTAATGCAGATCAAGGGGCAGGAAGAGCCCATTTATCATGTTAAAGTGATTGAAGACTGTAAGGGCCGTAAAAACGACCTGCCGGTGAAGGTTGGAGAAACCGTGAGCATCATCCGTACCAACAACTGCCCGAAAGGAAAATGGCTGGCAAAGGACAGCAACAACAAATGTGAGCTCAACACAACAAATGCACAATCTACCCGCGCGCACACACAAAATAATTTAGCGCCATTATCTTTGCTCTTGCACAAGTCGCAAATAATTAACATCATGCTAAATGGGTTTTACAGATAACTGAGGTGCGGAAAATAAGCATTGTGATGAATTTACCCTGATAAGGACTAAATGCCTAAAAAGATCTGTCACTGAGCAAGGACCTGAACGAGTCCTTGAGCTCTGACTTATCTGTTAGACTGTGTATGTTAGCGCTTATCTCATTTTTCAGATGCTTCTGCTGGAATGCAGATTGGCAGTGTGCTGTGTGTTGTTTTTCAGATGGCTACGTCCCGGTGGAGAGTGTGGATTTGAACATCAATGGCATTATGGAGCTGGGGAAGATGACAACAGCATCTAACAGATCTAACGGACTCAAAGACCCAGAGGTCACCAGTACAGGCAGCAGGTAGCCATTGAAATGACCCGGCTTACTACAACACGTTAGCATTGCGTGCTAAAATGATCTTGATCTACAGTTTACAAATGAAAGAGCTAATTTTGTCCATCTTTGTTTTTAGGACCTCCGAGCATTACGCCATGAACGAAGAAAGCTGTAAGAATCTTCTTCTAATCATTTTATTTAGGACATAAATTTAACATGCATTTTGTGTCGTTTATGGTGGCCCAGTAGTGCACAACACAACACAATTTAAAAAGCAAACATAAGCTTACAACACGACGACATACAGCCACAACACAATGGAAATGCTCCCGACCACTAGGAGGCAGTTGATCTGCAGAAACAGCGCAAGTATTCACGGGTGGTCTGTACCTGTTTTGATGCTGACATTAAAACCATCCCCTAACTTTATTTCAGTTCAGATGTCCATATTATGGGCCCCACTAACAAAGTTTTACTACCAACACAACCCGCAGCGCTCGCGCGTACTGCCCCCTAGTGGTCGGGTGCATTTCCGTTGTGCTGTGAGTGTATGTTTGTTTTTTTAACTGCGTTGTCTCGTGCACTACTGGGCCCACCGTACCTTTTACACTGTCTTAACCAACCATGACGCACTCTACGATTCCCATGGTAACACCAAGTTCAACACTACTTAATAGTAATATTATCATATTAGTAAATTACTAACGAAGTGGATCAAACCCTTTCTTGTCTACAACTTCGAGAGAACTTTCTTGATCCACTTTAAATGTTGACTACTGTATATGATCATGCAGTACCATGGTATACTGTATATTTGAGAATACTATTGTATTTGTATCTGATGCAGTACCGTAAGTGAACCATAGTATCAGTAAATCATGTTTTCACGAGGGTAATATCTGTGTGGTATTTGGTTGTGTTCTACAATAACACAGAATACACAACTTACTCAAGGCTGCAATGTTTAAATGGAAATATTGCAGAGATGAAATGTAATTAGGTTTTTATTTTATTGGATCAGTTTCAGACGACAGTGAAGAGTGGACATTAGATGATGATGACCCTGTGTTTGACTCTGCCAATGAAACAGCACACTTGTGAGTGTTACCTCGTGTGTGTACATTCGCCTTCTTTTGTACTCACTTACAAAGCTTGACTGTTCAGATGTTGTATTGTTTACGAGGGGTGTATGTTCAATCTTTCAGAGAACTGAATCAATCACAAGCCACACCAGCTCAAGGTGAGTCACTGATGAGACATCATGGAAAAATGTTTACAGCAACATTACCAACTGGGAACATCCAAGACTGTATTCATAACTATATCGGCCATTAAAGCTACAGTATATCATTCACTTGTTCATAGTCACATTTATAAAAGACGATTTCCACTACACAGGAAAAAAAAACCTGTCACACTAAATTGTATTTATGATATAATAATGACACACAAATTATGACATAATAAGCCGAATTTATGGGTTTTTCTTAAAAGTAATTTTGAAAAAGTAATTATTATGACACAAAACTGACAAAAAGAAAAGACGTATGACATAAGTTGAAATTCTGACCTAACCATTAATGTAAAAAGTTGAAATCATAAACATAATCATAATTATGATGACAGAATAGACATAAACAGTCACAATTATGATGTAAAAGTCCACATTATGATATGAACAGTCATAATTATTACATTTTAAAAATATGATTTTACATAATTTTGACATAAACTTAAATTTGAAATTGTTTAAAATTATGACATGTCAATTATGACATAAGAAGTCCAAATTATGGAAAAGAGCAGAGAAATATGGTACAAAAAGTTTGACCCAAAAATGAGAAAACGAAAAATTTAAAACGAGCTAAAGAAACTTTTAATTATGACATAAATCAAAATGAGATTGTAAGTTGTAACGATCAAATAAAAGTCCATTGTTGTTTATAATAATAAATTATGATGATTATTATTATTATTATCAACAGTATTATTAAACTTTATATTTTTGACCCTGCATTAATTTCTTTTTCCAGATCCGGTTCACCAAGACCAAAGTGATTCAATGTATATGAACATGCCGTAAGTTCCATTCACTTTACTGCCATGTCACACTTCTGTAATAAACCATTTCACTTTAAGAATAGGCTAGAAAAAACATTAAGAAAAATATGCACTAGGATTCAAATATGTATGTGTTAACCAAGGCTGCATTTATTTGATTTAAAATTCTTTTTCTACTTAAATATATTTAAAAATGTAACTTATTCCTGTGATGCAAAGCTGAATTTTCAGCAGTCTTCAGGGTCACATGATCCTTCATCTGATTTCTCATTATTATCTCAACTAAAAAGCAGTTGTGCTGTTTATAATTGTTTTGGAAAACATGATACAGAGCAGCAAAGATTTGAAATGGAATGGAAGTAAAACGATGTCTTTACTGTCATTTTGATCAGTCGAACGCATCATTTGTTGACTATGTGTTGCAGAAAAAAACAGGAAGCGATTCACAAACTCTCCACATTCTTTATGCAACCCAAGACATCCTCTCAGCCCCTTCTACTAAACAACAGCCCAATGTAGGCCATCGCTTTAGTTACTGTCTCCTTCATTTGAATTCGCTAACGATCGCTTACTGTAAACGATAAGATTACAGGATAGCAACTAATCTCTACTTCCTGTTTCCTTATTTGGCTGTTTGCACATTAAGAATGCCGGAGCTCACAACAGGTATGTTTTGCCTCTCTAAACCCGAATTACATAAACAGTCGCATCTACCCACACTCATTCTTTTTCTCTTCTTCTTTCCACTTCTGGTTTCATCTGTTACCACTTGAAGAGGATCCTGACAGCTTGTAAGTGCTTTCAAAATATGTGCATGTTCTCACACATTACACAGACACTAATTCATGAGATGTCTTTTCGCCGCAGGAGTATGTGGTCAGACTGGTTTGACGTGAATGTTTGAGATGGTTTTTCAGAAACCATGTCTCATTGCCTTGACCTGTGCTGCCAAAGTGCTGACTGTTAATCAGATAGTGTTGTTTGTTTCCTTTAGAAATAAAGAGGAAGACATGTCAGACCTCCAGATTCTTCCTCCTCCGGACCTGTACGCTGACATCATAGCTGTAGACCCCATGCCTATTTACAGCAAGTACGTACATTAAACACTTTTTGAGCTTTTGTGACAACATGCCCCAATAGCAGAACATGTTGTTGTACTATATGGGGTAAGTTGTCACAGTGGATCCAGGCAATTTCTTAAATGTTTCTATTCATTAAACAGAAAAAAATAAATGCTGTTTTGAGTCAGAAATATCAAAAATATACACTAGTATTCAAATATGAGTCTATAAGATTTATTGTGAAAGAATTCTCTGATGTTTACCAAGGCCGCATTTATTTGATTAAAAATTCAGTTTAAAAGGTAATATTCTGAAATATTAAAAACAGTTTTCTATTTAAATGTTTATCCTAGCTTAATATATTTAGTGTTTCAAAAAGAAAAAAAGAAAAGGGACCTCAAACTTTTAAACAGTAATGTAAAATATTTTAATAATTAAATACTTATATAATTAAAACAAATACAAATAA
>JAUMHQ010000083.1:6698435-6710889 GCA_032361165.1 Enteromius paludinosus
TGTTATTATTATGTTCAGAGTTGATCTGTTTTTCTGAATACGTGGTTTGTCACCGTTGTTGAGATTCATACGCTGATACGTGTGCCTTAAAGTAAGATTTCCAATTATTTTTGTAAAAATGTGAGAAAATGTGAGAAAAACACTGGATGCTCAGCTGTATAATCACAAGCCTGTCATTGTCAATACAACACATAAAGTAGTTCAGCTCTCATATTCAAGTAAAAAAATCATCTTCACCTGATGAGTTTTGGTCTTAGTTTGTCTGGTTGTTGGATCTTAAGTACCTCAGCCATAACAACACTTAAGTCTATTAACATAAGGGTCAAGACCCCAACTAAAGCACACACTGACACTGGAACGGTAAAACATAAAGTGTGATTTTCTCCTTACAAAAAAAGCTTTCTTCTCTAACATTTTGAACTGTATATCTACGTCCAAATGTGGTCGTAGTTGGACGTCGAGATACCGTACCGGATTTGCACGTCGTATAGACGTACAGATATGGTACTGGACCGACCGACGCAATACAGACATGATCTGCACGTCAATCGGACGTCCAGTGTTTAGTGTGAGTTTTAGTTTTCATATATATATTGTAAATTAGGATATTTGTCAGGTGCATGAATCAAAATCACCAGAATAAGTAATAAAAACTATAATATAACTGTTTTCACTGATATATTTAATGGTTTCTGTTGTCAGAAAAACGGAATGAATATGAAATGCACCCCATCATAAGGCCTTTTAAACTAGCTACAAGATGTTAATCTTGTTTAAAATCCTGCTTTATAATCAAGCCGTTGTCTGATTAAGGCAAATACAAATAAGATATAGACAATGGCTATGCTGTGATTTTGGCTAAATTTGCATATAAAATAGAGTTAGAAGCAACATAATATCTATTTTAACCAAAAGCTCTGCTCCTCTCAGCCGCTCGCTGAACAGAACAGACGCAGAGAGAGGTCTGCACGCGCTGTGAAAACAAGAGCTCGCGTTCGTGCGGCACTACCAGAGACTCGCTGAGGTTTGTCCTAGAAGTTTTTTTGGAGATTTTAATTGAAGAATCGGCTTTACTGACTAGATGCGCATAATATATCGTTCGATATATATCGCCCAGCCCTAGGACTCAAAGAAATCCCAAATAGGACACTGCAGCTTTCTTCCAACTTTCACTGCAGCCATCACGCTAGCCGGCGACGTTGCGGACAGACTGTGGACACGTGACATCACAGATTACGTGGTGCCATACGGGTTAAACACCTGGCTTAAAACTGGCAGTGTGAAGTAAACAGATTTTAATTCAACTCAAAAAGGCTTATTACAAAGACGAAAACGAAGGACGTTTTTGCTATAATAGTTTGTTTAAAGGTGCCATAGAATGCATTGAGAGAATATATTATATTGTTCTCTGATATGTACATAGAAGGTAAGTAGCTTAGGTAAGGGGGAAAAATGCCCAGAAACGGTTTTACAGGTCCATTTACAACCCTAGAATTTGACCCTAGAATGAAACAGTCTGTTTTTGAAGGTTCATGAATAGTAATGAGGAGGTCTGCTCTGATTGGCTGTTTCTCAGCGTTGCTCATTTCAGTAGCACTTCAATGATAGGTTAGAATTCAGTTAATTTTCGGAATGAAGGATCAAAAGGACAAACAATGCAGATTTATTTTCAAAGCCACCATTGTTCAGATTTACCAAGGGTGCCAATATTAGTGGAGGGCACTGTATATATATATATATATAATTACTGTTATTACACATAGCCTCAAATATAATGTGACAACTAGCCTCTGTCTTTCTTATATATTCATACAGAACGATTATTCTCCATCATTTTCACTTCCTCCTTGACTTTTAACATTTAGCGCTGGCTTTAAATTTGACCCTGGTCATTCCTGACCTCTGGCCATTTTAGGCTACAATGATGTTTACTGACATTTTAGTGAACATGTTTGTCTATTCTAGGCCAATCAAACTCGTCTCGAAATAGTGTAATAACTCAGGTTGTGAGAGGGAAAGACGGACTGCGCTGGATCTTCACTCTTTCTGAGTTCATAACCCTCCTGTGGGCTGTGTTTTGATGAGCACCACAGTAAATGTCACCCACACAAGCTCAAGCGGAGACGTGTCTGTCAAGCGGGAAGAATTATGTTTGTGATTGTGCATCAGCCTGTAAGTGGCTGCAGGCGAATTCTTCTATGTTCATGTGTAATATGTTCATTCTGTGAAAACAAAAACTAAACAAAAAAATGTATGGTGTGGTGTGTTTAAACCATTACATCCACAGTAAGTGTTAGTTATGAGTTCTGTGGCAAAGACTATCTAGTCTAGTCTAGTCTATCTAGTCTGAGGCTGTCTGATCATTTTAATATGCATAATTAAACAATTGAGTTTAAATCTGACAGATCAAAACGACAGCATGTGAAGGTTAAAACAGCTTCACATCTGGGTTCGGTTTTTGCAGTCTCATCATTAATATGCAGTCATTATTTTTGTGTTATCATTTACTTAGGAGTTTAGGATTGCAACTTAAAGGTTTATATACTTTACTTTGCATTTGTATTAGACTAATTAGTAATATATTAATTATTTTATATTTTATAAGCATGTTTAAGTATTCCCAGTCTTCAGGGTTAAATATGTTGATGCTTGTAGTGCAAGTTTAAGTGTTGTTTGTTTTGTAACTCTCTGGTGAAGACAATAAATGACACACTCGTGTATCTTCAGCCTATGTTATTTCAAAAGGGTTGCTCTGTTTATGTTAAATAAAGGATTCAAATGTTTAGAGGCTGTAAAATGCATTTTTGAAATGCATTTTTATGCTCAAGACTGCATTTGTGTGACCAAAAATACTGTAAAAAGATTTAATTTCAAACAGCTGTGTTCTATTTTAATATACATAAAGGGGTCATACGGTGGTACATGCTCTTTTTCAAGCTGTTTGGACTGAGATGTGTGTTGGGAGTGTGTGTGCACAACCACCCTACAATGATAAAGATCCACAGGTAGTTTTCTTTTCATTTAATACAAATAAGTCGCCCCTTCTGAAATCAAGCATTCTCAAATGCATGTTGGTGTGGCGTCACACCAACAGAGGCCACTCCCACAATAGTTGATTGACAGCAGCGTGTCACACAGACTGAACTGGTGTCCAGTGTTGCCAACTATTTTTAATGAATAGTAGCAAAAGCCTGCCCAAAAAGTGGCTAAATGTTGCCAGATGATGTCACGCTCTAATTTGCATATCAGTGATGTCATCACGTAGTATCTATCAAGCGTAAGCTCGTCATGTCTCTACTCTCTGAGGCGCCGTGTATTATATTACATTAAAACATTACATCCAGATGCACAATAAATAGCTTCTTATTATCATATTACTTTGCGTGATGTCATCAACTACATCTTTATTTAGTATAAAAAAATAATGTTTTCTCAAACTGACTGGCCATCTCAACAAAAACATTATTTGAAATTTGTCCATTTAGATTTGTATGAAAAATATAGTTGACTATTTGTAAAAGTAATACAAACACTTTTTGATAATAATTTTTTATTTTTAAATATAACACTGATAATGTACAGTTACATCACAGCTTGTGTACTTACTCTTCTTAACTTGTGAAAGTGAAAGCAATTATAGCACTATTGGAATTTATTGCTACCTAAATTACCGACAATTATATACATATTAGTAAATTAACAGTTATGAAAAACTTTTATGTTATGGAAATTTTTAAGTTATGAAAATTTGAGCTAGCAATTTAACTTGAATGTGATATGTGTGTGTTGAAAATTGCTAAAAGAAGCCAAATGAATGCTAAAAAATAGCTAAATTTGTTGCTAGGAGCTAGGGTAGTATGAAAAGTTGCTAAATCTAGCAACAAAATTGCTAAGTTGGCAACACTGATGGGTGAGCCGTCATCAGAGCGAGACGCAGAGACAAGCAAGACTCCTAAGAGATCGAGGTGTTTTGTTGTTGAATGTATTAATGAACATAGCAGTAGTGATTTACTCCCGACATCTGAGTGACTGAAGACGCGGAGGATTAACGTTACGTTTGGTTCTGAAGTGAAACGAGCCCTTGATCAACCGAAATGCGTTTATGTTCGCGAGAATCATTCATGATCCAGCCTCACCCACAGAAGCAGTGAGTATAATGTCTTTTAATGAATCTTTCCTAATAATGTGCTAATTAGCAAGTTTCACTATGAATATGGCTAAAAAAAGATGCTCAGAGAGTGCCACGGAAAAGAGGGGCGGGGTCAGCGGAGCTCGTGAAGATTTAAAGGGGAAGTACACAGAACAGAGTGATTTCTTTTACACTATCTTTGAGAAATTTTAAAGCAATCTATATTACAAACTTTCCTTTAAAGGTGCTCTATGCGATGTTGCAGAATTTTAGTTCGATTTCATTTTTATCTCAAACTGTATGCATCACCCATTGATCGTCTTGCTGTCTGCCCTCTGAATACATTGGGGAAAAACCCGATCTCGAAAGACAACACAGAGGCTGCAAGACCAAAACAAACACTATGGGCACAGGATGTGCACCAAAGCAATAACAAACTACGGCCAACCAATCAGCAAGAACAGGTGGTGTTTAATGCGTGTTAAACCCCTCCTCTTTTTGCCGATTGGTTGGCCGAATTTTTTTTTTTTACTTTTGGTGCATCCTGTACCCCTAGTGTTTTGAAAGATCGCATAGAGCACCTTTAAGATCCTATGGAATCATATTGTCTTGTGGACAATTGCCTTTGTATGACCCCTTTAATTTATTTTCAGCATCATTACCCCAGTCTTCGGTGACACATATAGCTTATATATTCATGTTATTTTCACAAAACTGTTGTTCTGTTTATGTTAAAGAATAAATATGAGTAAATAAATATTGTTTTCCATCATAAACAATCATAAAAGCTAACTATTCAGAAGTGTGGAGCAGTTTCGTAAAATTTCTATGATGGCAAAAGCTGAATTTTCAGCAGCCATAACTCTTCTCTTCAGTGTCACTAAAACACTGCTTTGATGTAAAATGTCTTACTAAATTATTTTTAAAGATTTGTACTGCCTAATATTAATAATAATAATAAAAATATATATTTTAATCATATACAATTAGCTGATTTGCCACAAACTTTTTTTTTTAGCACAATAACGACACAAACTACAAAATGCATATACCACTTTATTTTCCCTTTTTTTCTTTTTAACAATAAAAATTAAAGTGCAAATCAGACAGGAACACCATGCAGTGCATAACTTTTAGAATATAACCCACACACATGGACAGGAAATGACACGCACACATGTACAGTAGAGACATGTAGACACTGACAGGAAGAGGTCGACTCCCAGCAGGGCTCAGGAACAGGCAGAAAACACAGAATTGTCATCTTTCACACATACAACACTACACCGGAGAGAGAGAGAGGGTACACTATCCAGCACGCGGACAAAAAACACTGAACATGAGCTGAAGCCATGACTGTCACACCGCTTTCTACTAAACACAGCTATAAAGCTGATACAACAGACATTCACCTGTCATTAAAGACTTTTGGGTAACACTTTAGTTTAAGGAAATATAATGTACTTTTCATGTAAGTTATGGAACAGTTTATAATTATGTACAGTAGATGTAACAGACAGCTATTGTTACACACCTGTTACACAGCTACTCACACTTAAGTACAATCTTGATACACTTTATTTTAAGTAGCTTATGCCTGCGTAATATTCTGTTATTTTAGAATGAAAGGTATTAGGGGAGAACCAGGGCCAAAGTAACAAAGCAATTTTCTCAGAGCCCTGACTGTATCTGCATTCCAAGCTATGACAGCACATTCAGCACACAAGCCTTGACGGAGCTGCCGAAAAGCATGTCATTTCGTCCTTGTTACTACTGTTATTACTAAAGCGCTAATTTGTGTTCCTCATTTCGTACGTCTCAGTAATGATCAATCAACATGTTATTTAGTGCTGTAAAACGTCCTGAAGTTTGCCTTGTCAGTTTTTCAGTATATAAAAGTAAATCGAGTTTAAATGTCAGGAGGTCCAGTCGGGACGAAAGTAACACTTGTTATTTTTGTCCCGCTGTGGTGACTTTCTGTGTGCTGCAGCATTCAAAAAGAAAGAAATTCAAACATTTTATATTGTTCATACTGTTACATTTGCAAAACAATTTTAAATTTTGGGTTACTTTTGAAACATATTTTTTCCAAAGATAAAGAACAAAATATGTTTGCTGTTACATATTAACAAGGTCATAGTCATATTTAATAAATCAAGAGTAACAAAAAAAAAAAATCTAGCTTGTATTGTTGTGTTACTTCCGTCCCTATTGAAGGAGGCGTATTGTGTTTACATACAAAGTAATTCTACATTTGTACAAAACACCACTTGGTACTTGGTAAATGCAAAAAAAATGATCTCTGTTCAAAACATTATCAAGTTTTTCTGACAAATGGTCCCTGTTCTCCCCTACTGTGTACTAACGGGTTAAAGCACACTAAGCTGCGGCTAGATAAGGTTTACAGTATTGATACACACGGATTGTAAGAAGCTTATGTCTGTGTAATATTAAAATAATGTAACTGTAGCAGTCTATGACATTTAAACATTATAAACTCTTCCATAACTTAGTTACATCGTAAGTACATTTAGTTTTGTACAGCGGCTACTACTAAGTACTTACTAGGTAATTACTCTGTATTATGGACACCTTAAAATAAAGTGTTACCAACTTGCTATCTGGCCTCTAAATATGACAAATACTAACCCCGACTGCAGAAAGCATGCACACATTGCTGTAATTCCCATCCAAATCTCACACTGAGGGATAGTTCACCTACAAATTTAAATTGTCGTATTTACTCGTCCTCAAATTTTCCCAAACATGAGTTTGAAGATAGTTTGACGTATGCTAGTAGCCAATACTTTCCATTGTATGGTTAAAAATACTATAGAAGTCAATGGCTACCAGGTTACCAGCAGCATTATTAAAAATATCCTCTTCACTGTTCAACAGAAGAAAGAAACACTTACATGTTTCGACCGAGACGAATGAATAAACCATTTCGTTTTTGGGTGATCTATCGCTCTAATGTAAAAGTCCAGCAGCAGGGGGCGATGGATCCCTAAACTGGCCTATTTTCTCAAGCTTTACATCAGCATTTTTTTTTCCCCCTCCAAGAAGTGATCCTCAAAACGACCTGGGGTGAACTTGGGATTTGTGGGAAAATGTCAAGAATGCTTAAAGGCTTTAAGTTCTCTGAGGAATATCAGACTGTGTAATATTTTTCCATGAAAGCAACACCCTAATCCAAATCTGGAAATCACTAAAAAGTCCCCCCCAGCAGTGTGGTTTCTGCTTAACCGTTAATCGAGGCATCACGTCCATTGCATTGGATATAAATGATATGATTTCTACAAGAACCTTCCAACTGCTGCCGTGTATCATAAAAATCCAGCATACTTATACAAAACACACAAACGCTCTGCTCATGCACACAACGCTAGCCATTCAGCCGCTCCTTACAGTACGAGACAGAGGGGTAGATTCAGGAAGACCACCACATCTATACAAATACAGTTTGTGATCAAGTGAATTATGAACCAGCAGGACTAAATACGAAAGTGACTGAGATCTAGTTCAAAACAACTACAACTGAACCATTGTTTGGCTGCCGTGTTAAGATTGAATGATTTTTCCATAGTGTATAATCTGCATATAGTATTCGTTCCTCTCTTTTTCAGTCACCTTCCGCTATTTCCTGGCTGGCTGTGTTGCAGTCGTCCGTTCCCACACGTTGGCACAAAGACAGCTACAACAAATCCACTTTCTGAATCCACCTTCTCATTTAGTCTGTTCACAAGTAACACTTCAGAGGTGAGCTTAAATAAAGAATAAATATGTGTAACTAATAAATACATAGTATCTACTCCATACAAACAATCACACACATAAACAAACCTCTTAAAGCATATTCGATTAGAAACAATCTATTTAAGGCATCCCGGGGAAGGGGGTCGCGTGACGCGCTCTTCTAAATGCTCTTGGCTTGAGTCACTTCTTATGTTCTCAACAGATACACACCACTCAGATAATGTTTAAACAATACGCTACCAGTCAAAAAGTTCGATTTTCTTAATGTTTTTGAATTTCTCTTCTCTTTGATTGGCGGCATTTATTTGATTCAAAATAGAGTAAAAAATTTTGAAATATTATTACAAATTAAAATAACAGTTTTCTATGTGAATATATTTTTAAATAGATTAACGTGGTTTCAAATTGATCATGATTTAGAAATGTTTCTTGAACAGCAAATGGTCATATTCCTGCCGCAAATTCACATTTGCATCACAGAAATAAATTACAATTTGCAATATGTTCACATAGTAATAAGTTTTTTACATTGTGATAATATTTAACATTTTTACTGCATTCGTAAATCAACTAAATGCAGCTTTGATAAGCCGGAGAGACACTTAAAAACCTACCCCAAACTTTAGACAGGTAGTGTATCAGCAATAAAAAACAAATTGATACATAACATATATAAACGTAAATAATTATGAGATCAATAACTTAATAATGTGTACTGCATATATTAAATGTTGATTGCTAAAATATATGTTTTAATACATAAACACTCCAATATATGAATAAATTATGTCAGACGTTTAATAAAATGATTAAAATCTAGGTTCTTAAAGCACAAATGAATTGAATGAAGCTGAATGCGTCATTCAGGATGAATGCTTTAATAAGGTCTTTCTGGCTGGCTGTAATCTCAAGAATTGGGAATATTTTAAGGCCGGCTAATTAAAGGCTCACTCGTATCAACAAAATGACTGGCACATACTCTGCTTCGTCCGTCTCTATTCTTCTCTGTTCGCATTTTAGCCATATCAAGGCACAACATTGAAGCTCTTTGGCTGGTCTGTCTGCCTTCATCCAGCATATTTGTCTTTCTATGGCAGCAGCACAGGCCTCTGAGACAGACACAGATAGGTGACGCTCAGGAGATGGCGTGTATCATCAGAGATTCACTGTGACATTCAGCTGGAGACTGCAAGCCAAACTCAGAACGCTCAAGTTCTTCACTCCAGAAATAACCACTTAAACCACTTTGTAAAATAAGCAAGCATCTATATAATCTATAATATAATCTATCTCATTTCATTAAATAATGATCTCTGTATTTTTGGTATGTCATTGCAATCGATAGCTATTATACTAAACTAAACTCAAGTGATTCATATGAGAATATAAATATACTGTATAATACATATTGTAAAAAAACAAAACAAAACAAAAAAAACAATCTGTGTTTAAGCATGTTTATAGTTTGTTTGCAATGATTTAAACTTAAGATGATCAGCAGAACGCCTGGCTAAAAGGTTTTGGACAGAATGAATGCCATTGCATTAGATAAAAAAGAGATTCAGGGTTGGTTTTAAAAGAACAGAACAATGCACTGTTAAAAGTGCTTATTATTTAAAACAGGTTTAAGTAGAACCGGAATATTTGTAGCAAAGGCCAACAATACATTAAGGGTCAAAATTACAGGTTTTTCTTCTAATGCCAAAAATCATTAGGATAGTAAGTAAATATTGTGTTTCATGAAGGTATTAATGTGTTACCGTACATATATCATCATTTAATTTCTGATTAGGAATATGCATTGCTAAAAACTTAATTTGGTCATTGTTTGGGGTTCACCATCAGATTCCATATTTTCCAAATAGCTGTATCTCAGCCAAATATTGTCCTATTATAACAAACAATATGTTAATTCAAACTTATTTAGCTTCCAGATGATGTATAAGTCTCCTTTTGAAAACAAAAAAATACAATTTTGAGCGGTTTTGCGGTCCGGGGTCTCAAACATAATAAATCTGAATGAGGCATGATTATAAAAAACAGACTAGTTTGTTGATGTTATTAACCAATGCAATGACTTTCATACATTTGTAAGTCAGTCCAAAAACTCTTCAGGGCGCTGTTTAATTGTGTCGCTACTGTGGGACTGACATAAAAGCACCCCCCGACTCCATCAATCACAACCCTTGACCTTTCACCTTTTGACTGTAAAGAGGTAAAGACCATCAGGTGATGGTGCGTGAGGGTCTCAGCGAGCCAGGGTAGTGATGAGGCTGGCACACATTTCGAAGAAGTCCATGGTGTGACTGCCCTGCCGCGGAGCCAGCAGAGGTGTGCTCCCGGTCAGAGAGCTGGGCAGAGAGCTGCTCAGCAGGGGCATCTCCACAGCCACGGTCGCAGAGTCGATGCTGAGCCGAGGCCGATGGAGGCCGGCCGTAGAGCCAGAGCGCTGGGGAGTCGAGGAGCCTGACTTGTGCTCCATCATATCATCTGGACGTGAGCAAAAGACTTCATTAGAGAGATATTGTGGGGAATAAAAGGATGTATTAAGCAGATCTTCTACTGAAATAATAAGAGCAGTGATTTGTCTCTAATGCATTTTAATACGACTATATATATATTGCAATTTTTTTAAATTGCATAGATTGCAAGTGTAAAATTTGTTTGCATAAAAACTAAATTAATTAATTAATTAATTAATTAATTAATAAAAAATAAGAGTATTTATGATGTTTTTCTGTGGCAATATACTGTCTTTCTAACGTATGGTGTCAGTAAGATTTTTGTTTATTGAAATAAATCAGTACTTTTATTCAGCAAGGACACATTCAATTGGAAATAAGTACCCGTGAAGATAATTATAGTGTGAAAACAATTATAATAAAAAAAAATATATATATATATATACTGTATATATATTTAAAAATAAAAAATATTAATGCTTTTTATTTTTCTATTCATCAAATATACTTTAAAAAATCTCTTTTTCTTTCTTTCACTAAAATATTATTCAGCACAGCTGTTTAAATAATGAGCAACATGTCTTGAGCAGAAAAGCATCATATTACAATCATTTCTGAAGGAGTAATGACTTTTATGCCATTACTGGAATTAATTAAACTTTAAAAAATATTAAAATCAGAAAAAAAAAAAGTTTGATTCATTTGATTGTTTTTGTAGTATTTTTGAGTTTAATATGCAGACTTGGTGGGCATCATTTTTTAATATTTAATTCAGAAAAAATGTACCAACCCAAGATTTTTGGGGAGATATATATTTTTTAACACAGATCCTAATTTGTTTTGCCTTTAGTACAAAAAGCCAAAAGTCACAAGAAAGCCCATTTAAATTAAACTAAAAGGCCCTGGTTTCTTAGCTTAAGCCAGGACTAGGCATTCCTTAAAATTAAGATATTTAAGCAACTTTTACAAAAATGCCTTATAAGAAACTATTACAGGTGTCTTAACACCGAACAATGACACTGACATTTCTTAAGATAAGTCAGAACATATTTTCATCTGAGACAGCTCAAACATGCAATTTAGTCTGGGACTTGTCTGTGAAACTGGGGAAAGTAATGGGTACATAAAAATGAATAGCTGCCATTTAATTTGAGCAAGAGCATCATCACTTTGGGGGATGCTTGGCATTAAAAAGTCTGATTTGCTGCTCACCATCAATGCTCTTGAAGTCCAGCAGGTAGCTACGATTGTCCACCTGATAGAGCTGTAGACTCATCTTCACAAAATTCCCAGTGACAGGATTCTTTCGGCGCACTCTCAGGTGATAGGGGTTCACCACCTAAAAAACCCACCACAACCGCTACGATAACACATCAATATTCTCATTGTAGTCAAACAAGAACACCTGTGTGTTTCCGAGCCACTCACTTTCCATTCGTACTCCAGCTGTTTCATGGCACGATAAACCTCGGCCATGATGTCGTAGGGTTTGCTCTGGCTCCGTATGCCCAGGTGCCATTTTGCTTTCTTTACCGCCAGCGGTTTGGGTCGGGTGGTGTTGAGAGCATCAAGGGGGCAGCGTGCCTTCGGGCTGTCGGCCAGGAGCGGGGGCATCCGTTCGGGGTGAGGTTTGACCCCTGGGGGCAGAGGCATGCCCTCGTCCATGAAGGAGCCAGTCGGGGGACTGGAGGCCAGGTAGAACTCGCTGGCCTGGTTCATGATCCGGCGGTTGTCGATGATGAGGTGGTAGGCCACGGCCAGCTGGTCTTGAGGGTCTCCGCTGTAGAGGCTGCTCAGTACTTCAGCTTCAGTGCACTCAAACTTCTCACACACCTCACGCACGGCCTCCTCGTCCACCACCGTGGCGTCGTACGAGGGGTCCTCGGGGAAGAGGTAGCAAGGAAGGTCCTGCTTAAACCACTCATGCTCTCTGTCAGACGGGAAAGAAAATAAAAGTACTGTCAAATACAATAGTGCTGCAGTAATAGTGTTTATTACACTACTATTAGCACAACATTAACTGTGTGTTAGGATTTGAATGATTAAGTATTATTTATGTTATATTATTTATAGAACGTTTAAGTTTAAGTAAAGATAGCAGTTAAAT
>JAUMHQ010000083.1:6729268-6740344 GCA_032361165.1 Enteromius paludinosus
CCTCAGGTTATCACCCCCAGACCAATGGACAGACTGAGAGAAAGATCCAGGAGGTGGGACGGTTCCTCCGTACCTTCGGTCACGACCACCAGAACTCCTGGAACCAGTACCTAGGCTGGGCAGAGTATGCACAAAACTCCTTGCATCAGGCCTCCACCGGACTAACCCCATTCCAGTGCATACTCGGATACCAGCCCCCTCTCTTCCCCTGGTCAGGAGAACCCTCGGACGTTCCATCTGTCGACTACTGGTTCCGGGAGAGTTTCTATACATAATTTAAATACACCTATTGCACAATTCATATGCAAATAGTCTGTTCTTAATCCATAAAAAAACAAACATAGCCCATTATTAAATTATGTAGGCCTACATAAAAAAATAACAAGTTTAATGAGTTTTCATGTTTATTTTATTTCTTGAAAGCAGCATCCAATTATTTATAAAAGCAAGGTTTTTATTGTGAATGTACACAAATAAAAAAAATATTTAGAATGGAATAGAAAGCTGTTTAAACTTTTATGAGGGAAAAAAATCAAGTGATCCTGCCGACGCCACACACTGGTGGTCTATAGGAAAGGAAAGGATGTGGCCAGGTATGGTTTCCTATACTAGTAATTTGTGCTCTGCATTAACCCATCCACATGCACGCACACAGCAGTGAGAAGTGAAGAACAACACACACACACCCCGAGCAGTGGGCAGCCAGTGCTGCGGCGCAGTTGTGGGAACTCGGGCCTTGCTCAAATGCCTCACATCAGTCATATTGAAGGTGGAGAGAGCTCTGGTTATTCACTCCCACCACCTACAATCCCTTCCAGACCTGGGACTCGAACCCATGACCTTTGGGTTACAAGTCCAACTCCCTATCCATTAGGCCATTTATTTAACTTAAGAAATGCTAACTTTCAAAAGTATTAAAAAGAAACATCTTTTTATTTGTAACTAAAACACCAAGCCCCACATCTGACAAAAACAGTGTTCGTGCGAGGAGGTGAGAGAGGATCGAGCGCAAGAGTGATCATGCACAAGTGCTTGAGTTGCGCACGGATGTCACATCAAGCACGCGCGAGGGTTTGATATGAGCTCGCGGCCCCGTTTCTTCTTTGCGTGTACATCTGTTTTCCTCTTGCGGAAGTGATTTACCGCGCTCGCCAGCATCAGTGGTGCGCTCGCTTATTAATGGCATAGGTTTGCCACCAATTCCACCATAGATTAAGTGTGTTTTTCGCAAGCTGTTTGCTGCTGCTGCGGCGGGGCGGAGGATTGGGATGCTGGCTCAGCATGGTGATGTCTATCGGCCATCGGCGATGGATGATGGCATTGTCTATCGACCCAACCCTAATCGATATAGAATTTATGTGCTAAAGTAAAACGGAAAAATACTGTGTCGACATTTAAAAAATTATATCGATAATTAGCATTTCCGTCAGTTATATCGGTAAAAAATTTAAAGCTCTACACATTTTTCCACAAAAACGCCTTGGATGGAAACCTGGCTATTGATGTACATATTAAACATGTAAACTTTATTTTATTTTTAATTGCAGCATTCTGTATATTAAACTGTAAATGTGTAAAAATAACATGTATTGAAAATGTATGATATACCAGCTTTAATAAATGTTTATTAAAAGTAAATAAAGACATTTGGCAGTATACTTTACATGTAATTCACAACTTCTAATATTTTCTATGAAATGTGGGTAAAGTTGTACTTAAGTGGGTTGTACTTAAATTTTGAAATTCTGCATTTAATATAAATTTAAACTTTTACTTTTCATTTAGTTACAAATAGTGAACTGTTAACACTACAAGAATATACTGAATGTACAGTAAATATATTATTTCCATTTTAAAAAAGTATTCTTGTATACTACTTTAACAAGGGTGGTTAGCTAAATTATTTTAGGTTTTGGAACCTTTAGCTTTTCAAATGTAGAAATCATGCCCTGAAATGATTACTAGGTTTTCTTCCAGTAAACACATTATGCAGTGTGACGAGCTCGGTTAAAAAGTGAGAAAACGTTAAAAATGTTCTCATAAAACATACACTAGCATACATTATCGCTGAAAGCCATATTTGTAGGTGCAGATGCGGCCATATATGTAGGCAGGAGACAAGACATCTTGGAACAGAGCCGATGTGTTTGACTCACAGCCATGGAAGGAATAAGTGACCTGAAACTCACATGGAAGACCACTTTCACGCCTCTCACTTTCATTCTCACTTTCATCCTCCTTTCATTTCCATTCTCAGTGTTATGTATATACTTTTCCCCTACTGTTTTTTTTTGTCTTCTGTACTGTCCTCTCTTACTCTTTCTGACTTCCCTTGTCGGACGGTGAGTAATTACTGCACCGTAAAAACCTTTACTATGATCTACTATTGGTGAAACATTTTTACGCTGAGAAATATTGAGTAAATTTTAAATGGTGAAGTCCTTGAAATGTATGTTTAGAATCAAGTAAATGTAACAAAAAAAAATTATGTAGATTCAACTAATAATAAATAATCTTATAATTAAAATTGAGTAAATAAAATCAATTCAACAGTTATTTTTAATACAATCACGAAAAAATTTACGATATTGAAATTTTGATTAGTTAATATATGCTTTATATAAAATATTCTATATGTAAAATGTTCTATTTATCGTTTTACTTATACATTTGTATTTACTTTTCAATAAATAAAACAAAACTAAATAATAAACATTTTAATAAAACGTTTATTCGTGAATTCAACCATACTTTACAACTGACAACTTTAGCCACTAGACTGTGGATACTTGCAAACATACAAAATTAATCAAAAAATGACATCAAATTTTTTTAGACATTACCCTTATACTTGCCAAATTAGACTAATGAAAAAACATGTAATTAAAGGGATAGTCCATCCAAATTTGTTTTAGTCTTTTAACCTTTGTTGAAAGTTTCAGTGTATTCAACTCCAAGGCACCCTAGGTGTACTGTATATAACTTTCCTTATCCAATCTGAGTTATATTAAAGATTTTCCTGGCTCTTCCAAACCTATTGGCATTGGGTGAGTGGTAGTGTTCAACTGTCCAAAAGCAGTCCAATAAAGCGCATGCATTTTGAGCACTGAGTAGATTCTGATTAGATACACTGCATTCAAAGAATCAACTCATGTTAATTAACGTAATGCATCCCTCCCTCTCATACATGGGCACGTAATGTCATGTTAAAACATGAACAATTGGCTCATTTTACAGCTTACAGCTGTATTAACTGTATTTTAAGTGAATATTTGGTCATTTGAAAAACCCTACAAAGTCGCAATGATTCTAGAAATGGTTGCCCCTTTCAATACATTGTTACCTCAGAAGTCATGGATAGAGAGTCGGACCTGTAACCCAAAGGTCGTGGGTTCGAGTCCCAGGTCCGGCAGGGATTGTGGGTGGTGGGAGTGAATTCCCAGCACTCTCTCCACCTTCAATACCACGACTGAGCTGAGACCCTTGAGCAAGGCACCGTTCCCCCAACTGCTCCCCGGGCGCCGCAGCATTGGCTGCCCACTGCTCCGGGTGTGTGTTCACGGTGTGTGTTGTTGTTCACTTCTCACTGCTGTGTGTGTGCACTTGGATGGGTTAAATGCAGAGCACAAATTCCAAGTATGGGTCTCCATACCTGGCCACAAGTCACTTCACTTTCACTTCATTTTATATCAGCTTTAGAAAACTGGTGACTTGCCCCTATTTTAAAGGAGTCTTGATGTGTTTTAAGCCTTCTTTCTTGTGACCAGCAAGCAGATTTCCCGTTGTTGAGCGTGTGTGCTGTTGTCCAGCATACATCTTGCATAAAGAATTTCAAGGATATTTAAAGATTTAGTTAATACATATATAAAGTTAATACAAGTTTGTATTTTTGTGATGTTTACAAAGCCTCTGAATTATATTTTTAGAGTGCGTCTACAGTTAAGGAAGCGCTTAAACACTGCTTACAATGTTACCACACTCGGAACTCTCTTATTTTACTTTAATAGCAATGAAAACAACATAGTTACTTTACATTGTAACTATGGTATATGTTCAAATTTGCATAATGTGTGTGTGTATATATATAAAAATAAATAATACCCTGAGCAGAATGTTAATGAAAACATTTATTTTTAAATGTAAATCTTTTGAGGCTTTTGGAATCCTTGTAAACCAAAACAAAACACAGAATAACCGAAGGATGTACAGACGCAGAGTTTCTGGAAAAAAGGAGGAGTTTAAATTGACTGGAAAGTGACCCGTGTGTCTGTGCCAGGGTTGCGGTGTGTCTGTGTGTTTGTGTTCACACCGCTGAACCCTGTAATTTGAAGAGGGAGACAGACTGCTGCGAGACAAGCTTACTTTCACAAACAGCACTCGCCGTGATGCTGCTCCTCACATTATGCCTGGACTTTCCCTCACGGCCAGAACATGTGCGCACACACACAAACACACAGTGTTTATTTCCTATTGAGTGAGTCAGGGTGCTCTCCTCCACATGCTGACAGCATACATCTTACATAAATAATTCTGTAATAGAAAAAGTGACGCTTTCTATATACAGTGGGATCTAGTTCGAGTCCACAATGAAAATATTTATTTATTTGTACATCAAAATGTAGAATATTTATTATTATCATCATCATCACCATCATCCCAGATAGCTATGCTGACAATCTAAATTGTGTTGGACAAAACCAGACATTTTCACAAGTGGTCTTGTTGTGTTATCAAAGTATTAATAATGCATTTGCCTTAAAGGGATAATTCACCTAAAACTGAAAGTGATCTTGTCTCTTACTCACCTTTGAAGCATCCTTGATGTGTGTGACTTTCTTCTTTCAGGCGAATACAATCCAAAATACAAAAATTGTCCAGACCCCTCCAAACCTTTAAATGAACGTAAACGTGCTGTAGCCGCTACACTTCGGAAGACGTGAGATAACATGAGCATATTCGGAATAAAACGTCCCTCACACGGCTCCTGGGGGTGATTAAAGGCACCGTGCATTTTTGTACTATAAAAATTTATTAACCTTAAATAAGCATTTTCTCTCACTTCTGCTGACTGTGGAAACCGGAAGCATACTTTGCTACTGTATCTTTTGTTAATATGAGCTATTTTATTATATAAGGGAGCTCTGGGCATTATGGAGTGCATTAGAAATGTTAGCAACATGATTAAAACTCCAGATAATCTCCAGGTAGTTTCTGGCTGTCTGAGCCTGTCGTAAATCCTTGAGCAGGAGTAGCTAGATGCTGATTCCATCTGCTCTGTTGTGGCAGAGCTGAGGGTTCATGGGTAATGCGAGATTTCTGATACCTGTCACACGTCATCTACAGGAGTCACCGAATATTAACATTCCCTCTTTCATTTGTGTCTCTGTCCCTCTGTCTTTCTGCATTTTGAGTGTTAGTCTGACCCCGAGTTCCCCCTCTCGGGTTTCCCTCTCAGTCAGCCTCAAAATTTCGAGTGAGTAAAAGTGTGCTGTCTTTCCAGTGTGGGCGAGAGACAGAGCCAGATCAAGCGGTGCTGAGTAGGCAGTTTAAGGTTATTAAATTCAAAAATGGAGTAAATAGTTGCGAAAGGCTGCTGTGCTGTTATACAGTGATGGGAAAGTCTGGGATTTAAATAGGCTTATTTTCCAACTCCCCTAGAGTTAAACAGTTGAATTTTGATGGTTTTTGAGCCCATTCAGTCAATCTACAGGTCTGGTGGAAGCACTTTTAGCACCGTTAGCATCCCACTCAAAAATTAACAAAGAGCACATACTGAATCTGAGATGCTGGTTTATGCTGGTCATGTGCTGGCAAAGAACCAGCTTAAACCAGCATCCCAACTTGCTGTGTGGTTGGTTTCTAGTACAGGTTCCTACTATTGTGTCTGATTAGATGACGGGTCGCTGTCTGTCCTCCCATTGGTGGTGGCTACTTATTTGCATGAAGTTGAACTCTTTATCAACCAGTTTGAAACCTTATCTTTCTCAAAGTGCTAGAAATCAGCCTTCTGAAGGGCTCATCCCTGTGCCCTAATCCAGGGGTTTCCAGCTCCAGTCCTGGCGCCGCCTCACTCTGCACATTTTCAGTGTCTCTCTTTTATCTGACAGGCTCAGTTGAAGCGAGCGCTCTATTTGAGCACAAGTGTGCTGTGAAGTGGACTTCAAAGAGTATTATATCATCTCAGGGGAGATTCCAAGCTGAAGCAGGTGTGTGTGTGTATGCGACTGTTCAGGGGTGCAGAATGATTGAGACGCGGCGGTTACAAGTCAAATATAAGGCTTTTCAGTTTGACAGATTTAAGTAACGGTTATAATTGATATGTTTGAAAGTTAAGGGTGTTGTGAACAAGTGCATGTTTTGCAAATAACGATGTTTCAGGAGGAGCGCTGGTCGAATTAACCACGGCTGGCTCCGCATTATCTAATCAATTCTACCCAATCAAATCCTTCCAACCCTACTATAATAACCCCGTTTTCCCCTACTCCCGCATCTCGTCTTTTGTGCATCCCTCCTCCACCCGTTCTCCACCTTTACCCTGCTTCACGCCTTCCTCCGAGGGGGCAGACGGAGATCGAGCCAGACCCCGAACTCTTGCCCTCACCTTGGTTCCAGCCACTAGGGTTCGGAGTCTGCTGTTCTCCAGGCTTGCTCCCCTTACAGCATGCCAAATTTGCTATTTATTGTATGATTATGAGGAAGCGCGAACTCGTGCAACACATTTTGTCAAATGAAGTGAACTTTCAGTAGATATTCCATTCTCAGTGTGTAGGGAGATGGAATAACAGCGTTCAATTCACTTTGTCTCACATGTGCAAAGAAAGACACAAAGCTAGAGTCTTTGTTGTATTTTCCTAAAAATAACGGAATATCCTAATAATTCTTCAGCTTTTAAGAAGTGCTGGTTTCTCTGGTAGTGGGCGGAGCTAATTGCTAACAATCTCATTGGCTGGCGCTTACCTATTATCGTCCCTGTTTTGATTTCAACAAATCAATTCGAGTGAACGCACGCAACGTGATTAATATTCATGAACCCAGCAGCTCATTAATCCTTATGACAAATGAAAAATATGCATTCATACTTGGCTATTCTAATTAAGGTTCTATCTTAATATAATGTTAAATGATCATAATTCATTTTATTTAGTGTCCATTTCATTCATTTAACATTTAAAACTGTTTTAAAGTTTTTCTGGTAATTAGTTAATCTTATAATGATGTAACTCAGTTACTAACTCAGTTACTGTTTGTAAGAGGTTTACAACGTAACACGCCCAACACTGGTAAGGGCGCTGTCAATTGGGATTCAGTTCTTATCTAACAAGCTGATGACCTGAATCAGGTGAGTAATGCCAGATTCACTCGCTCCACATTTTTTAAAGTGCTTGACCATCTAGTTGCTAGATTGGTGACCTGATGGTTAGAGAGTCAGACTTGTATGAAGGTTTGATTCTCAGTATTGGCAGGTAATATACAGTAAGTGAATGAATAGTGCGCTCTTCCACCTTCAATACCCATATCTAAAGTGCCTTTGAGCATGCACCATAATAGCTGCCCACTTCTCCAGGTGTGTGTCAAGGTGTGTGTTTGCTGCTCATTGCTGTTTGTGTGCACTTAGGGTAACTGTAGAGCACATTGCTCTCTACTAACAAAATAATGACTGGAATTGGGAGCTGCTGCCCTAATCCCTTCAAAGGGTTTACCCTCCAGAGTAAGCGCTTCGAAGTGATGAATGGTGTAGGGGCCGAAAAACAGTTCCTTGGGACTGCTTAACCACTGGTCCCTCAGTTAAACCTGCAGCGAAGTGACTGTCACTACTCTTTGAATTCCTTCGTTCTGAAGGGTCCTTTGAAGTGGCCGGTTTTGAGGACTTTTGTTTGGAATGACCCTTCTCTCCACAGTGCCCTTTGGAGGTGGATTTATCCTGTTTGGAACAGAGCATCAAACTGCAATATTAGCCACAACTCATTCCTCTTTGGAGGAGGATTGGGTTCAACTACAAATAAACCCAACAAACTGGAATACAGTTATGCTAGATCAGTGGTTGAAACAACTGGTTTTCATGAAGTGATCCGAGCGATTTAATAACAAATATCTAATCTGCTAAAAAAAAAAAAATATTTAATCAACAACATTTATGAAAATACATATTCAACTTAAAATTAATGCAGCATTATTCAGAAGCATACTTCTTACCTTTTACCTAGACACGTTTTACCTAATGTGTTTTTTTCCCTCCAAATGTGGTTGTTGAGAAACGTAAATAAAATGAACTGAAATGAGAGGTGTTTATAAGGTCATTAACACATTGATTGACAGGCCAGTTAATGGTGACAGGATGCATGTAAGTATTCGACTGCATGGCCTGTTAACGACACAGTTAGCATGTAGTAATATGCCCCAAAGCTTGCTTACTCTTCTGTTCCAGACTCAAAACTATGTACTTTTTATGCAAAATGACTAGGGGATGGAGTTACACTACAGAATGCTCTTTTGTGTATCTTTCCAAACAAGGCGATGCAAAATACTATGTGGGCGACTAGCTGAATGTGAATCATTTCTTGAACAAAGATCTCTCTTAATTTTGGTCATCTAGTGCAATAGAGTAGGCTGTTTTTAAACAACAGCAATGCAATGTTTTGTTTTGAAAAAAGTACCTTTCTTTTCCACACTACAGAATGGCCTTTTAGGTCAATAATTAATAGTTCAGCAGTTTTGGTGAATAACCTGTGGTTTATGCATGCCACGTTTTTTTTTCTTCTTCTTAGATTATTGAAGATGTCACTAGTCTGTTCCTAATCCTCCCCTATAAAGTGTTTGACCTTTCACCTTAAAGCAACGAGTCAAAGGTTAGAGGTGAAACACAATCTGCTCTTGCGCTTTCGAGAATGCCTCTAGGAGTGTCGCAAAGATGTTCAGTCAAGTGCCTGAGCAAAGTTACCCTTTACATTCATGTCAAATCAAAGTCATGTGGCTTTATGCACAGAGCTGCAGGGGGTTCATTATTAAAGTTAATCAGCTTATGACCCTACGATATTTCCATTTTTCAACTCTCCATCGACTGACAAACTCAACATATCTTTTGCATAAGATTTGACATGTATTGACAGTTTCTAAAGATAAACTGTACTGTTTACATTCAGACACACATTCTTAAATGCCGGCAATGCTTTCTTAAATAGTTCTCTTTATTTTTTTTCCCCCATGTCCAGAAAGGTCCTTTATGGTGGTCTTGTTTATGCTATTCGTTGTGGTTTAGGGACTTTTAACACCACACACCAAAATGTTAGGCAACAGCTACAAACCTTCACTCCCAAGTGTCCCTCTGAGAAAACAAGCGAGTGAATGAAAGGACAAGATGATCAATATTAGAAGCAGATGTTGTGAATGAGAGTGTCCTCCAGCCGGGGGTTACTGATGTTGTGGCCGCTTCAGAGGTCACTGGAGGTTAAAGCTGTGGCTCTTAATGCGCAGGACACGTACGGTCAAGTGGTCAGGGGTTTCGAAATGAGGTGGTTATGCTGTGAATTTTTCATCTGTGTCTGTTGTGTTCAGTTTTTTTGGCTTGTTTTTTTCTGAACCAAAAGGGAAAATGTGATTTAAAAATTGTGAGAGGTATGTGTTGAGTGGGTCTCAGATGGGAAAATTTAGTTTAGGTTACAGACATTTCTTGTAACGGTTTACTTTGAGCCAAACTTGTTGGAAATCCCCTAATTATTATCTCTTGCTCTTGAATGTATTTCCCAGAATAAAGTTTGTCATAAATGTGCAATAATGAAATTTGTACTTTTGAGTTCATTGGCCAACAGTCTGTATTTTTAATTTTTAGATCCAGTTCAGTTTCTCTCTTGATGTTGTTGATCATTTTTTGTTAGTAATCTTAAGGAAATAATTAACACAAGTATAAGATACACCAAAAAATACATACGGAACAACATTTCTACAAATTTAGTTAGTAATTGTTAAGATGTACATACACATACAGTACACACAAACAGTGCCCTCCACTAATATTGGCACTCTTGGTAAATCTGAGCAAAGGTGGCTGTGAAAATAAATCTGCATTGTTTATCCTTTTGATCTTTCATTCCAAAAATTAACTGAATTCTAACCTATCATTGAAGTAAAACAATTGAAAATGGGGAGAAAAACTCATGATGAAATAAATGTTTTTCTCCAATAAATGTTGGCCACAATTATTGGCACCCAGTTATTGCTGCTGTATGTCCTTTTAACTGCTCTGTGTTTTCTCCTGTAATGCCTGAAGAGTTTGGAGAACACCTGATAAGAGAACAGAGAGCGTTCCTTCATCCAGAATCTCTCCAGACCCTTCAGATCACCAGCTCCATGATGCTTCTCCTCTTTAATACCTCACTCAGGTTCAGCTCAGAGGACTGGGACAGACATGGCCAAAGCTTCATTTTGTGCTCAGTGACTGATTCTTGTGTTTGGATTATTGTCCCAGTGGAAGACCCAACCATGACCCATTAGAAGATTTCTCCAAACCCATCTTGAGTGATTGCTGCTAAAAAACTCAGCAAACACTTTGTTTCATCTGATCATAGAAGCCAGTGCCAGTTGTAGTTCCAGTCGTGTCTGACAACTGAACATGCTGGAGATTGTTTTTGTACGAGCGAGGAGAATTTTTCTTAAACCCTCCCGAACAACATGTGCTGATGAAGGGGCTGTTTTTGTAATTTTTTTTGAATGAAGGATCAAAAGGATAAACAATGCAGATTTATTTGCACAGCCACCTTTGCTCAGATTTACCAAGAGTGCCAATATTAGTGGAGGGCACTGTATATATCATGTCAACAATCATGGCATACAAGTCTGGCGGCTTGTAATTAATAAATAAATTGAAGAAATATGTGTGTGTGTGTGTGTACATATAATATAAATATTAGGGGTGGGCATAGATACATTTTTAAATCTAGATTAATCGAACTCCTTAGTTAAATTAAGATATTAATGCAACTTTTACAAAATTTTAAGATATGTGAGAGCAAGATATTTTGAGTAGAAGCAGCTCAAACATGCATTTTAGAATATCATATAATAGGAGAATCACATTCTCAT
>JAUMHQ010000083.1:6778675-6794183 GCA_032361165.1 Enteromius paludinosus
AAAGTCACCTACATCTTGGATGCGCTGGGGGTAAGCAAATAAACATCTAATTTTCATTTTTGGGTGAACTATCCCTTTAATAAGCGAGCGCACCACTGATGATGTTCCGCGTGAGGGAAACCGATGTACATGCAAAGAAACAGGGCCACAAGCTCATTTCAAACCCTTGCGCGCGCTTGATGTGTCATCCACGCGCAACTCAAGCACTCGTGCGCGATCGTCTCTCACCTGCTCGTGCAAACACTGTTAATTTTGTCAGTCGTGGGGCGGGGCTTGGTGTTTTAGTTAAAACTAAACAATCCCCCCCCCCATCGACGACGATGCCATCGCCATGTTTCACATTACACATCGTACAATGCCAAATTGGTCGACATCGCTCAACCCTAATTACTATTGCATGTTTTCATAAGTAAATTGATCTTTAGTAAAATATTTAAGAATTTTAGGATATGTAACTGTAATTTTAAACAACACTGGCACATTCACACAAAACGTTATATATTGTTAAATATATTGTGCAGTGCACACTTCTCTCCTTCGTTTTTTTAATTCATGTTGCTTTTATTATAGTGTTCTCTGTGAAATTCCTGGCTCAGCCTGAAACCCATTCGGTGGAATTACCCTCATGGAGCCATGGCCCATTTTTACTCACAATTACACCCACACTTCCTCACGCCAGGATCAAACAGCAGACCCTCAGCCGAGAGAAAAAAGGCTGAAGACATAGAGGGGAAATATAAATGCTTTTTTCCCTTTTTGCCACCACCAAAGGCTCATTTGCAAAACAAAAGAGAACACTGCAGTCAGGCCGAATGTAGGGGGAAAGGGTCTGGGCGGGATTGCTCTGGTCTAAGATGAATGGTGAGGAGCTTATGAATGAGTTTAAAGTTCAGGTGAAGGGCACTCGCAAGAGAAGAAAATACAGAGTCTGGTGTTCCCAGGAACACTGAGAAGCCAGTGGCACGGTGAGGTGGAAACAGACCCTGCCCAGCAGACAAACTCAATACTCGATTACATACACAGACACACCCTATGCAATCATAATTTCATAACGCTCACACATTCCTGGGATGAAGGCCTGGACATCCAGGGTTAAAAAGCAAGTGACATTCGAAGGGCAAGTTGTTTGTGTCTTGATCACAGAGAATTTTGTTTCGTTTTCACTCCGTTGTGCCATATGCTTGCCAGATGAATGATGGCTTTCTGTGTGTGTGTGTGTGTTTGTTTGTGAGGCTTCCTGCTAACAACTGAATAATTCACTCCAGACGGGAAACTAGTCCAAAAACCAGCCCCGGCACACAGCATACCACTGTACCAAGACTGGGACATCATTTTTACCAGTGAATGTGGTGAAATCCTGTGGTGATTCCCTTTAACAGTCACCTATTACAAAAAACTGCTTTTCCAAGCAGGAATGACCATACTAATTAATATTGATATAGCTTGAACATGAAAACATTAGTCATCTTAAATAAGTCTGAATGATGTTAATGCTAAGCTGAGTAATGATTCTCATTTTTACCCCTTGTTTTCCAGTAACAGAATATCTAAACATCTTTATAATAAATAACCGATAATGAAACAACTACTTTTTTCCCAGTCATGTTAAGCATAAACCTACATTTCAGATCAACGATTTAAAAAATAAACTGAAACTTTACAAATTTCTCATCAGTAATGCATTAATTAACTGTAAAAAAACCAAAAGCAATGCATTTGTAATTTTTTTTTCACCCCAACAATCTTTAATAGAAATACAATTCATTCAGTTAGTTCATGATAAGCAGAAGTCCTTGAAATAATATTAACAGAAACATTTGAATGTAATGATGTATTAGTAAATGTTTTTTAGGACTGGTTTCATAGACAGGACTTTAGCCGAGATTAGGCTATAGGTCAATTAGTACATTTAAGTAAATGTGTCTTAGAAAAAACATTACTAGTGTGCATTTTGAGACGCTGATATATTTTAAGATCAGTCAGTGGAAGTCTCTTTCATTTGAAACCGCTCAGACTGGAAGGTTTACGGCTTTTCTGTGAAACCAGGGGTTAATGTAATTTTATGTTAACTAATGCAGTTAACTAATCCTTACCTTCTGTCTGGTAATTGTGGTACCAATAAACCTAATTCAAGATATATTTCCTGAAAACTAGTGCCAGCATCTTACAAATGTACTTCTTAAGTAAATACATCATCTTTAAGGATGTTATAATGATATTTTAAAATATATTTTTATCTTTGTAAAACTAAGCCAAAATACAGAGGGCTGCCCCTTAACTGTGTGTCTGTCTATGCTTAAAAATGTATTAATAATGAATACATTTGTTTAAGTTAAAAAGACATTTCCCAGTATGTGATATTTAGTACTGAAATGCCTCATTATGACAGCAAATAAAGTCACTGTTGGTAAGACATCCAGGAAGCTGCTGGGGAAATTAGGAAATATTAGATTAGAGAAAGAGATCTGTACCAGGTGCTCTCTGTTTTTCATTTTAGTACATTGAGACACTAACACTGTAAAAAGATTGTAAGTTATTGGCTCTCAAACCCAATTAAGCTGCACCCAGACACAAACTGAAACTGTCAGGTGACTTATACTCTGCCAGAACAATGGCTCTCAACAGCTATAATGCCCTGTAAAACGCTGCACATACTTACAGTCCTCCAGAGACGAACACACATATGAACTTCAGCTGACAGTGCTGGAGTAAACCTTTGGCCCTGACCAACACAAGCGCCTCAGGGACCTTTAACGCTCTGTTGTCTCGTGGAGAAGAGCACCATGTGTGTCCAGACATCATTGCCTGAAATGTTTTAAGTTACATCAAATTTATACTTCATTACCTTAGAATCACATCCACGCTGTTTCCTCAGATGCCTAATATTTGTGATGAAAGCAAGTGCTGGAGCCCATTTGACTTAAAAAGTACCGCTTCATTGCACCATCTGACTTCAATGATATTTTAGATTTAATTAATTACTGGCCTTGGTTAATATAAGTTCTTGCAGCTGGATATTAACCTCACACCAACAGCACTCTGTCAACTCTATATAGACAGAAGGTGCAAATTATGTTTATGGTCTGGAATACAATAACCAATCCAGCTTAATTACTGCAAATAGAAAAAACACACACTGTTTGAAAATTCAATAACGCATGGCAGCTGTTTTGTAGACTGCAGTCAAGGTCACAGACACGCAGTTGAATATAATTATAGATTTTGAGAACAAGCTGTTTTAATAAATCATGAATCCATAAAATTAATAAAGCGTATTATTAATGTCATTATCAAAATCAATAATAATACACAGATAAATGAACTTATAGCAATAACTGCAGTGCTCCGATAGTACAGCATCCATTCAGTGCATAAACACTTGATTTGATTCCAGTTTAATTTAAGTTTAAGCCAATGATGCTAATATTTAAAATGAATTCTCTTTCTGCTACAGCTGTAAATTATACAGGGCAGCATTTCAAATCTGAAACTCGTCGATTTAAATTATTCATAAAAGGACTGCCCCTATTATTGGTAATAAAATATTCATATTTTGTTTTTGGGAGTCCCCAACAAAAGGTTGACATGCATGCAAAGTCAAAAAACACTTATATTATGCATTTATTTTTCATCTTACATGCTCATTGACTCCCAAACGATTCACTCAACGATACATTTTTCCAAAACTGTTTTTTGTGATGCTAATCTGCAATGCGTGGTCAGATTGGTCTCATTTTAATTGAACAAGCCTGAAAAAGCAGCATTCGTGACAGCAACATGTCATTGTGTAATACATTTGCATAATTCCTGCCTAGGGCATCTGCGAACAACTTGACTCCGCCCACAATCATGCCATTTTACTGACGACCGCTATACGCAGTAGACCCATCACAAAAGATTGGGCCATCTGACCAATCAGAGCAGAGTAGGCTCATGGAAAGGAGGGGTTTAGAGAGACGGAAACCTTAGAACTGCTTCGAATGAATGGTTTGAGAATTAAACACATACTTTGAGAAAACAAAAGCGTTGCATGTAAACCTATTGAAGGAGACTACCAAAACAATATTTAGGAGGCTTCAGAATTACATAAAAAGGCACGTTAAGTAATGCAAATTTCTAAGTATATTCCCTCATATATTGTCATTTCTGGATCCTGCACATAATTCAAGCTTTACCTAAAGAAAGCTCAGTCATCCACAGCGATCGAAGGAAACGTGCATGCCACACCACAAGCAATATCCAGCAAGCCCTTTCGGTTTTTGTCAATGCAAACACATTCGACTTGATTTGAACACATAGGCCAGAATGGCTCCAGAGCACATGTGGACCTGATTGCAACAACAAATATTTTTAAACGTTTTCCACCAGAGGCTTTGATCACCCTGACGAACAAGATGAAAAATCAAAGTGTCAGCATTCGGAGGATCAGCAATATGGAATGTGTTCTGGGTTACAAGGTAAACAAGTTCACACAGTTCCACCCTCATCTTATCCTGGCCCTGCACACTATCACACCTCTCTCAGTAAAGCACGTCCAATTCAAACAGCGCTGTTTTGGCAAGATCCTCCGTTGCATGAAATGGCCGCCAGATCTCCCTTTAAACGCACCCTGATTGTTTGATTGCCTGGAATGTTCCACAGCTCAGCCCACGAAGCCACCAAGGTTTAAGTGGCTAGCAGCACGCGTGTGAAATTAAAGCACTTAGTTACTCACAAGTAAAACCTATACAGTTGGTGTGTGCATGAGGATCACACACGATGCAGCCAGTAGTAAAACCTCACTTTATTTAATACCATCAGTCATTTTCTATACGTAAATCTCTCCTTAACCCCCTTTAGTATTTTATCGCAGACTTACTGTTCATTGTAAAGTCTGAAGTGTTGTTTTGTAAGCTCGGGGACCTTGTAAATCACAGAGTAACATTCTTTATGTTTAAATGGGTTTTCCTCGGTCTGCGTTAACGTCTGAGAGTTAGCATGTGGTGCTAACAGAGCATCGCTGTCCTATGCTGGAAATCACTCGGGATAAATTATACACAAAAGAACCTGGCTGGAGTACTTCATTTTTTTCCACATTATTCAAAGCTGAGGGACAACAAAGATCATTTAGAAAAGACATGCCAAATGTGGGGAAATTACTTCTACTTCCATGGCACTAATGAAATTACATTCTAGTTTTACAGGATTTTTTTCCCCACCACCCAAAGCTTGGACTGTAACGTGTAACAGGATTGAATCACATTACAGTACAGTAGCTTGCAAGCCATAACAATGAAGATCATCCTTAGGTTAACTGCATTTTGTGATTAACAAATCTGATAGTAATGGAACAAAACTCTTTTCTAAAATGCCGATACTGATAAAGCATTACTTGAAACGGTGCAGGTAAATTCTTTCTTACTGTCCACCATGGCTTTGGCCAATACCTGATCAATTATTTTCAAAAAGACCAACCATGCTTTGTTTTTACAGAACCTATAGACCTTATGTAGCCTTATGTAGACATTTCATAATATGTGTCAATTACGGTATCGACATGCCTCTGCAAATCTTGTGTCCTACTCAACTGATAAAAAGCTGTTTTAGTGGCAAGCAGCAGATTTCACCACCTCTTTTGCATACAATAAAAAGATTCTCTCATTCTGTCACAATTGTCATTTTCCTGCAACCCTCAGCCTGTTTCATATCTGCTTCATCCCTCTCTTTTTCCAAACTCTCATATGGAACAAAAAATACAGCTGGCCCCGTTTTTTTGCTGGATACTCCCAGTACACAGTGTTCCCATTTGTCATGCCAAATCTTCACTTAATGGCAAAGGGATTTTAGGATAGATCCACAGCCTGATTAAAGGCACCGACTATAGAAAGTGTGTGGGGTTCTGGGAGAGGCTGCTCATGTTTGAATAGTCAGTGGGGTCTATCTCATACCATAACATTCTTTGTTTCTTTCACCATTGAGCATAATTTTAATCAGGGCATGCATTACTAAAGACCCTAGTCTTCTTAAGTATATATTAGGATCTATATATTCTAATAAGGACATTTGTGATCCAAATCCCATTTGAATACAGACAAATGTTAAATAATAGCGTGATAAAGTTCGGTATTCCAAAAAGATTACTGTTCAGGAGAAAAATTTTTTTAGTGTGTGTGGGATAATTTGGTGCTTGCTTGTGTATTTGACAAGACTAGCAGGGATTGAAATTTGTCAAAGTTTGGCAAGATCTGTTTCCTCTTTGCTGCTTCTATGGCTCCAGGATAGGAGCAAGATGTTGCCTCCAACATGCATCTTCAGTAAGTAAGATTTATTTTCATGTCAACATTTGAGGGTGTGATCAAAGCAATTTTCATTCCTTTGGCATCTAGTTCAGCGACAACTTAATACCATGTGACGTCCCTCAGTCTCCTGGTTCTGTTGGAGCAGAGCGAGAGAGATTTTGATTGGTTTTTTAACACATTAATTGATCTTTAGTTTAAGTATTTAATTCATTTACTTTGTTAATTGGGCAGGCACTCCCGAGGGGCGTGGTCTCTCTTTTTTCGGACTCTTGTTGTTTCTTTTTGGGCATTTCTTATGTTATATAGTATGTTTTGTTGTTATTTTTATTTGATTATTTTATTTAACATCCCTAGACTTTTTGTTTACTATTACTAATATTTGTTATTGTAATTATTTCATTTAGTAAAACGGATATTTTTCTTTTGAACTTCCTTGTGATTGTATTTTATGTTGCCACCTCAACCAAGCAGGTCGTAACAACCATCATTAAAGGGAAAGTTCACCCAAAGATGAAAATTCTGTCATTAATTATTCACCCTCAATTCATTCCCAACCCATACAATCTTCATTCATTTTCAGAACGCAAATTAAGATATTTCTGATTTAATCTGTATGCTTTCTGACCCTCCATAAAGAGGCCCTGAAAGCTAGTAAGTCCATGTGACACCAATGGCTTATTTTTGGTTGAACTATCCCAAGCAGCCTTTGAATATATATTTTTTTTTAGAAATAGTCAACCAAATAAACTATTTTGAATAAATTTGGACCCCACTGTAGACCCCTTATTGGTTTAAAAAAGAAACATAAACTTTCTTTTCTTTTGCACAGTAGAAAGTCACACAAGTTTGGAACAACTCAAGTAAGTTATGACAGAACTGTCCTCCAACTAATACGCCTGTATGGGTCGTTTCTACAATAACTGTGAAATACGACCCATCAGAGCGTATACTACAATTGTGCCCCTATCAGCAACAGTTTTATCAGCCATGTGATTCAGGGTTGGTGTAGCTCAGCTTGTAGAGAGATGCATTATAAGATGAGATCCGTTCAAACCCAGAGAACACGTTTTCACAAAACCCTATAAATCATGATTTGGCACAGTATTTGTAAAGGGTAGGTTTAGTGGGTTTGTGTGGTCATTCGTACAAATTAAACCTGGTAAAATATGTTTTAATCACCGTGAGATCAGTGTAACGACAGACGCAATTTGACACAGTCATTATTTTTAATGCGTAAATATAGGTCGTAATACGGTACTAGAGTCGTTTTTGTTGGAGGACAGTCTGGAATTATTTTTTTTTCCAGGACTATCCCTTTAAGATTCACCAGCAGATGTCCAATTGCAACCAGTCTTGCTTTACAGCGTGCTATTCCTGGGCTGTTTTGTGTGCTCGCAGCCAGTGGAACCCATCATCAAAGCACTTGTCCTGATGAGGATATTGGCTGGACATACCTCTCTTTTTCTAGCCTGAGCCCCTGCCGTCTCTGGGGCTCCAGGGGCAGGAAGTTGAGCCCCAGGCTTGCGAGGTTGGAAACCAAATACAAAGCTCCTGCTTTTGGGAAGGCTTAGATGGCTTGCTGGGTCTGAGGCTGAAGTCCGTCAAACGGGATCCAAGGGTTACAGTGGTTGTGTTGCAGGCCCGGCCTTCAACACAGTGAAACTCTAGTGAGGCTGCCTTGATCGCACTGGGGGGGCGTCTTTTTGCTGAAGGTGCTGAAATATTTCCTGTCATCTCTGGAACTTTGCTCTGAAAAGCCCCTCTGCTTCAGACATTAGAGTTGGCTGCTGCAGTAACACTTCAGCAGGGACAAGTGAACAAGATGGATTATTTATTTAAAAATGCATTGGGAAAAATCATGACAATCTGGGGTGTCTAGGAATGGTTTATATATTTCAATTTTTCACCTTTAACTAGCGTGACAACTAGCTGTTATATTCTGCAGTAATATTCCCTAAACGGGCGGAAGAAGCATATGATGTTATTTTTGTTTTCTTTGCCCAAAAAAAGTATTCTTGTATCGCCCTAAAACTGAGGTTGAGCCACTGATGTCACATGGACTTTTTTCCCCTCTGTTTTCAGACAGCTCTCTGATATCATCAAAAATATCTTTATTTGTGTTCTTAAGATGATCAAAGGTCTTATGGGTTTGGAACGACACAATGGTGAGTAATTATTGACAGAATTTTCATCTTTGGGTGAACTAACCCTTATTCCTCACATGGCTTTTCTTGACATTTTCAGACCAAATTTTGGTGCATTGGCTACAGTACATCCCATACAGCTTTTGGGGTTAAATAATGTACAAAAGAGTACCTTTCCAAGTACCATGTACAGTATATATAGTATCCCAATACTTCAGTTGACCTTCAGCGTTTAAAATTCGCAGCACCCTTAAGACCTAAGCTTTTGTTGGCCACATTTGTTGACCATACTGAGAGAAAAACTCTTTTCTGGCCTTCAGACCAGTGCTTCTGGGAACTACTGGGAACGATAACTGGTCAGCTGAACAAGTTCCTGTCAAGACAATGAACCAAAGCTATCCATGCCCTTTGATGTCTTTCTCTGAATGGTTACATCACTGAGCAGATTGTCTGGTTTGAGACTTCTTGGATAAACACAGTCAGACCAGTTACAATGGAAGTAAGCAGACATAATGCCTTGAACAAAAGGATGTTTTGAAAGACGGACTCGCCAATTAGTCATAGGACATACTGTGAAAACAGGTTCACATATAACAAATCGGACTCCTTTGGCAGTTGCTTGTCTCCTAATCTGTTTGATTATGGATGGCGAGGAGAGGATATAGATAAAATGGCAAAGCTGGAGCCAGGGCTGAGGTGCAGAAATCAATGCCAGGTTTGGGATCTCTGACAAACATGCATTTTCCGCCCTGATAGTGAAAGCAGTGGGAACTTCCTGCCAGGGCAGTGTTCACAGTCACCATGTAATCCCTGTGAGCTCAAAGTTTAACAACCACTCAATGGGAAGAGGGATTTACACACAAACGTCCGCATTTATGTTCACACATGGCTACTCCATGTAACTAATACAGTAACTGCAGAAATGAATCTGTTGGCAAAGAAAGAAGTGGTGTTATTATGAGAATAACTCATTCCTCATTCCTATTAAATTGTTAAATTAGAATTTTTGATGCACATTCAATAACCATAAGCCATGAACCATTTATTTGGAACTACTTTGGTGGTGGTAAGCCATCGCATCTTAGAAGGGATCCATGCTGAGGCAGAGCAGGGCGGCCAGGGAAGGTCTGGCTTGTGTCGAGACCTCCAGTGGGTTTCCATGCTCTCTGCTGGGGGCAAGATGTTGCAATTTGTGAACTGCTTTCTGAGGAGTTTGTTTTGTCCTGCATTAGTCACAGCTGGCACGATGCTTTCACAGGCCGTGCAGTGCTCGGGGACTACAAATTCCCACACTATCCTATGTCACTTAGCACTTAATTGGACGAAGAACTTCTCCATAGATTGATGCATGCAAACATTTAAAGTTCGAGAGATTTCAGAGTCCTATTAGATTTATATCATATTCAATTCATGGAATTCGTAGATTAATTTAACACGTTTACCTACTGTATCACAGAAAAAGATGTTTTAATAGAACAAAAAGGGAAACATTGGCTGCCTTTGACATGGCCTAATTGAAGCCGGGTGAGTAAAGCTGTAATCAGTGTGTCTAACAAGCTTAATTCCATCATTCTGATCTCTGCTGTGTCGAAACAAAGAACAACTGAGTGCCCCCTACCATGACTGAGCTTTTTGTCACAAGGGCTTTTGGTTGTGTTCTGGATCCTCGAAAAAGAAACAAAAATGACACACAGCTGTGTAACATTACCACAGGCCACCACATAAAGGCTCCCAGTGCCTGTATGACTGCACTAAACTGGGGTTCAAAAGATTGAGATTCCTTTTAACTGTACTGTGCTTCCAGACGTTGAGAGGAGCTATTATCCAAAAAGAGCAAGATGCTGCCAACACTACAATTGGATATGCTTCATTACAGAGGATTTCAAAACAATGTCAGGTTAAAGCCGAACCAACTCCAAGAAACAGGTCTAAGGTCCCGTACGAAAACAAATGATATATGAATGACTGCAAAGTCAAAGCACAACCATATTGCGTAATGAATTGCATGTGTTGCCTGTTAAATGAAGCTGATAACAAGTTAGATGAACTATACTGCATTGGCAGTTCCTACATTAACAGCGTGCACAAGGTAAGTGTTGCTTTTCATTATCTGACACGAATTAGTTGCATAAACAACTGGGAACAATTTCTATTTAGATATTAAGTTAATTAACCTGCGCTGAGACCCCACTGGCTATTTTAGTCATAACATAGACCCTCTAAATGCACATACACTAAGATGTAGAAATACCCTCCGCAGAAATACATCAAATGAGTGAATGAAGCAACGAGTGAGTGATTTAAATCAGGCCTCATTAAAGTTGGAGTTTAGTAGGGGTCATCAAACTGGATTCAAGCCCTTTGCATCACTCTTTGCTTCAGTGTAAAAATAACAAAACGGCAGAGAAGCAAAATGACGATTTATAGTCCAGGGGCTTGTTTGCAATCACCTAGGGCTCCATAATACATATTTCTCCGAAAATGATTCCCCTGCCTCAGCTGGAATGGGAAAGAAATCTGATGATATGCTTATAAGTATGAGTAACGACAGGTTCAGGTCCTCAGGGTCACGGTCCGATCTTTTCACCCATGTGACCCTCAGATGATCCTACGCGAAAATAAAGTCCACTTTGTGGAGAGTGAAGGGAGTAAGAGTGCATGGAACATAAAGTTTCATCTTCATCTAACACGTATTCCCACACTCTCATCTGGTAAAATGATGGTTTTCCAAAATAAGCTCAGGTTTTCCCCTTGGAATGATTCTGAAACAATGTACATCCAAAGCACACATACCAAAAAAAGGGAATATAATGTGGGAACTTTGAATCTTTCACAGCATGTCTATGCATAAAACCATGAAAAAAATAAATAAAACAAAACAAATAGAATAATATATTTCAAATTCTGCCCCAGACTTTAGTTTAGTCATGAAAACAAGACTTTGCTGATGCAGTTAGGCTGATATACGACTTTCATATTGAACTACACTAGAGGATAACAATCTCAACAATAAAGCAGTGTGGGAATCCCACATTACAGTCCTCTTTTCCCAGGATTGCATCAAATTTCAGCGCTTTAATGTTGCTGTCCTATTGACATACTCCATACACTCCTTACACATGTACACATATTTGCCACGATTTTACATTAGTTGTCCAAACTGGTTTTTAGTCATTGTCTTCAGCAAATACAAAAACAAGAGGAAAACAGAGGCAAACCCTGAACTTTTTAGGCAAATATATGAACTATGTGTCAAAGGAATCTGGTGCATAAGTGAGAAATATTCTGTAATTGTAGGAACATATCTCTTAATAAATATTTTTGACTTTTTTTAGTAACTAGACTTTGATATGCGATCATGCATTAGTAGTTTTGTTATTTTATAATAAATTTTTATTGGAGCCTAGTAATTCAGCGAAATCATTGACGTATGACACTGTTTTTAACATGGGGCAAGCTGTCCCACTGAATATTAGAAGATCTATTTTTGTGGTTCGAGAGCTGCTTTCTTGTTACTTCAGTCATTTTTCTTTCATGTACCATGGTACGCCCACGTGATTCAAAGCTGAGAAGCTTCATACTGTAGTAGCATCATGAATGCTGCAGTGCATGCCATTATTTTACACCATACATGCCCAGCAGTCTCTGTTTTGTGGTAAGATGTCAAGTCACTGTACTGATAGAAGATTATGAATATGGCAAATCAGTTTTCATTGACACCCGCAGATGGACACCTGCAGAGAGGAGTGAGGAATGCTTTCTAAAAGAGCCCTGCCAGTGTGCCTCTGTGTTTATTTTTGCAAGAGAGTCTGACCTCCTGAATGCTCCTACGATGACAGAATTCTCTCTGAGAGTGCACACCTTTAACTCTTCCTCGTTCTGCTTGACGTTAACGCTGGCTTAAATGACAGAGTGAAAAATGAAGCCAGCCTTCAGGGATCTGCTTCACGATTACCCTGACACACACACACACACACACACACACTTACATCAGGAACTCTGGCTGTACTCCAACCCCTTATGTCACCTTTGGACAAACGATCGCAGCACCAGGGGACCCGCTTCATTGTGAGGATTCAGATCTGGCTTTTGTTAGTGCAGAGGCCCCGCTGCCAGAGGACTCGCTGGGATGCTGAATAAATCACCTCAGAATGCTGGATTTTACAAGCCTCAGTCAAGTGCTCCACTAAAGCTGTACTCTGTTCGAATGTATGTCCCTTAAAAATGGCAATGGCTAATTAGATTTCAGTAATAAACATGCCAAGTGACATAAAACATTCCTAATTAAGTCTTACATTTTAGACAGTTGATAAAGACGTGATGTGACGATCTTAAAGTGTTAGTTCACCCAAAAAATTCTGGCATTAATTAACACCCTCAAGTCATTCCAAACCCATAAGGCTTTTGTTCATCATTACAACGCATATCAAGTTATTTTAATGAATAAAAAAATAAAACCCAGCATGCCTGGCTAGGTTTGTTTTGAAGCTACGATGCTGGTTTATGCTGGTCATGTACTGGCAAAAAACCAGCATATCCAGCAATGGATCAGCATATAAACCATCTTAAACCAGCATCCCAGATTCAAAACATACCTAACCAGCATACACTGCTTTTTTCAGCAGGGTTGTTTGTTTACAGAGTTGTTTTGTTTGTTGACTTTGTTTAAAGTTCATTACACCAGAATTATACCGAGCAAGTATGGATATGGATGTATTTACAAGTGAGTTAATGGAAATGTCCATTTGTTTTAGGTGAGCTAAAATACTCCTATTATAGGTTATGAAAGACTCATATTTTGGCTTTGGGAATCCCCAACAACAGGTTGACATGCATGCAAGGTTGAAAACACTTTCATTGTCCTATATGCATTTATTTTAACCCTATTTGCTCAAGTACTCCCAAACGATTCGCTCAATTATTCATTTTTACTAACCTTCTTTGTGTAAAGCGTTATTTAAACGCTCTAAAAGCAGCACCTAGAATGAATCTGCATTTTCACTCAGACCAATGCAAAAGTGGGCGGGAATCCATAGGGGCACTTTAACCATGTAAGTGTTTTCTGCAGATAAAATAAATGTTTGGACCAGGATTTTACGAATTCAGTACCAACTTGCTGAAAAGTAATATAAAAAAGAACTAGTATAGTAAACAAAAAAAGAACAACTATAGACAACAGGTGATGCAATCTAGAGCTTTTAGTCAGTGGCAAGTGTATCACGAGGTGTGACTATCCAAGCAGCACAGAAAGAATGACTTCAAGTACTGTAAATGATGTTTTCAGCGTCTGCACTGTTATGAGTTCAGAGCCAGATTTAGTGCAAAATGGATTACGCTGTTACAAAAAAGCGGTGGCTCGAGGAGCCGTTTTATTCCCCGGCGTCTCATCCCTCCAGCTCAGGATTTGGCCTTCTGCCGTCCTCAGGGTGGGGTCTCTTTAATCAGCAGCTCTAAATTTAATGAAAGACATCGCGGCAGTCGCACAGAGGCCGTGTTCTTCTGCAAGCAATTTGAGCAGCATCACGGTTTTAACTGTAATTGCTGGAGGATTCCTAAATCCTCCCTTACTTCGTCCATCTTTGGCTGTGTAACCTTTTATTGTTCTAGGTTTTATTTCACATATTTTACCAGATTAAATTGTCTACTAGCGGTGGTGTAAACCTCAAAATGGCCGTCGTTCCATTCCTGCTGTTAGCAACGCAGACATTTCCAGGAAGCTTGGCTTGTAAATCGCCCCATGGCCTGTCTGAGACCACCTGAGTCATACAAGCCACACATAAGCCAAGAATCCAGTGTATTCGCTCTTTGAAAGCTCCAAGACCATGTCTGCCTGGTCTGATGAATCCGCTGCTTCGCTTCTGTCCGTTTACTTGAATTTACGGGCTCTTTTGTTTGGCAGGATTGATACTGGGGGTTTTACAACACGAGACGTTCTCTGAATAAGTCAAAGAATTGGATGAAGAGTCTTTGCAGAGTGACAGAACAAAAGATCTTTTACTGGATAACGTCATAATATGCAATATCAAAATCTCTCAGTTTCTTTCTTTCTGTCAAGTTTTTATGGCTTCTTCTCTAATCATGAATGCGCTCAAAAAGTAAATGCCTCCAACGCTCAGTCATAATAAGTGTTGAAACACAATGTGGCCTTCAAAGCTAAATATTTCAGGATCTTTGATGCAGTAATTGCTCAGCTCATATTATTATCGTTTTGTCATTGCACTCAGTGCATGTAAAGTTAGATGGACGAATATTTCACTCTTTGTTTTATTGCTGCTGTTCTGATGGTCTAAGAAGAAAATTCTCATTTGTGCTTGTGTGTTTAGAACTGCTGAACTTATTTAGGCAAATGAAGCACATACAGGTCACAATGCATGAATGATTATGAAATTTTGCCAACATTATTATATTAAAACAACAGAGCAATGCTTTGAATATATTGTAAGTGAATTACAATAAGTAGTTACTAATTGTTTTATAAAAAAATAATAAAATAGCATAAACTAATTTTAGTGACCAAATATCAAGAGAACAATATTGCAGACGTATTTTATGTTGTAGAATGAAATCTGAAAATGTCTTGAGCTTGTGTTATCTACAGATCTGGTTTCTGGCATGTGTTTGTTTATTTATTTCAGATCCAAAAAACATTAACCCCTAGATGACTGAAACAAAACTGCAATCAATTAATCAATTAAGCAGGAATCCTTCCTGCAGAACTTTATTGGCACTAGGGTTGGGCGATGTCGACCAATTTGGCATCTTACGATGTCTAATGTGAAACATCGCGATGGACGATTGCATCGTCGACGTAGGTGGCGTTTGTGTGTGTGTGGGGGGGTTGTAACTAAAACACCAAGCCCCAAAAATATCTGTGTTCGTGCGAGCAGGTGAGAGAAGATTGAGTGTAGGAATTATCGCACGCGAGTGCTTGAATTGCACGCGGTTGACATATCAAGCATGCACGAGGGTTTGAAATGAGCTTGCGGGTCAGGTTTCTTCACAAGTACATCCAGTGGCGGTTCTACACGGAGGCCTAGGGAGGCCCGTGCCTCTGTAGACATGTCCCTGGCCACCCCTGTGCTGACC